>CM056170.1:26837486-27081189 GCA_029691765.1 Entomobrya proxima | reverse complement strand
TACCCTTTAGCACTGGAGGATAGGAGATGATGATGATGACAAAAGGACATAGTACAGGAGTGTATGTCTTGTACTATGATGGGTATTACAGGTTATGATGATGATGATGATGGTGTAAAGTTAATGCGGAAAAGGGTTTTTATGTGAGCGAAGCCCAAAAATATGCTAATCCGCAAAAGGGAAATTTAATCCAAAAGGGTGTGCAGAGTAAAGTTTTGAGTTAAACAAAAGAGGGATTATTTTTTAAAGTAAAAAAGATAAAATTTTATGCATATATCTCATTCATTCATACATACATACAAATATACAAATATACAAATATACAAATTTACATGCGTATCAACATACATATATACAAATTACTCTAAACGCATGCGTTTTCGCTCATTCACGATTTCTTCCATTTCTTCCAAATGGGAATCATGATGATGACGACGGTACATGTGTATGTTTTCCCGGATTCCAAGCATGTCGGGCTCAAACAAGTCAACACAGCAGCCTTGATCCCTATCGTCAACAGCCACATCCTCGCGGTACCCGTACCATCCACGGCCACGATGATATGTGCTTTGTTGTCTACCCCGTGCACGGATTTCAGCCCGGTTCTCATAAATGGTTTGAGGACAGTAATCCCCTACCCTGTCCCACTCGGGTATTTCAGCAGGCATATTAAAATGCCCTTCATAATAACCCGGGATGCGGCAGGCAGGGTCAAACCTCTCCCACTCCGGGCTGTTACGGACGTTGAAGTATACTTGAACGGACTCCCGCATTGCTTGATCATCCAAAGCCAAGGAAAAATTGGATGGGAAGAGATCATATCCAAACCTGAGAAGCTGGTAGGAGGTGGGCATGTGTCTACGCATCGTTCCCAAAGTTCTATGGAGGCCATGGTATATGTACTGCATAAAAAGCCAAGCTGCATACAGCGAGGTGCCTTGAATAATCCTGAGGAAAAGAACAAAAGAGGGGATTAAGCATCAGAGTAAATACAAAATACATTTTTATGCACATTTTTCTGATTGTATAAATGTTGGTACTTACGGGATTCTAAGCTGGGGTTTGTTGATTCCAGCTTCCCGATCCTCATCAGTGTTGGTGGTATGTTGCATAAAATGTGTCAAGAAGCCGTGGTTCTGAAGAAAGGATGAGATTTTCCTGTTGTACACCTCGCTCATGGTCACATTATTCATGTTGTGACCAAAGACAAATGCATGTTTTTCGATCTTGCCATCCTTATGCGTCTTGGCCCGGGTGATGATTAGGTTGCAGTTGTTTCGCTTCTTTGTCTTGGAATGGTAACTCCATAAGAAGAAGTACCCATCCCGGACTTTGTTGATGCCATCGTCAGCCAATGCCAGGAAGGGGTATTTGTCACAAGGTGTCGTGTCGGGATGAGCGCAGTCATACCTCAGATAAAATTGCCGGCTTCCGTCCATCCTTCTGTGACGGATGTCATCTGTCCTTTGTATCTTTCCTTCAGGCTCGGAAAATTCAAAGAAGGGCTGATCAAACATCAGTCCTCCAATAACGTCACAGTTCCTTTTCAGGTTGGTGCAGACGTCCTTACACTTATGACCCATTGGATGATTTCCGGTAATCTCTGGGGCAATGAGAGCTTTGAGGCGTTTCGAGGCGGTGGGTTGATTTATGATGAAGAGATCAATATTTTCTTCAATATTCATGTCGGACATGGGTAGATAACCAGCTTCCATCTTGCTTTGCTTCTTCGTACTTCTTAATCGGATCAACTTGGAACAGCTTGATAAGAGTTGACTTGGAACTTCTTACTTGATGTCGAGTTGGAGAACGATTGATATCCACTTCCAAAAATCTCAGGGTTTATATACGAGGCCGAAATGATGCGGACGTACCAGTAGTTCCATCAATACATACAGAAGCTCAAAGAAGTTAAGGTACGTGACTTTGCATTTTTATTTTTTATCACTTCAAGTAAAGTGCATAAAGGATTAAAGTATCCAACTTTAAAAATATTCCGCCGTTCCGAAGAAAATGAAAAAAGGTTATTGTTCACTTAATACCCAATGTGCATTTATGCGGTTTCGGAGAAAAATGTAAAGTCTCGAGTGTCTTTTTACATCGTTGGGTGCAAGTACCTAAAGCAATGTAAGGAACTGGCATATTCATTTTTAGATTATTTTTTTACTTGAGTTAAAAAACTCGAAGACTTTTTTCATTCAAGCTTTGTCAGTTGACTCGATCACTCGTGTTCTCTCAAGTGCGAATAAGCTTTCTAGTGTTGCCTTACTAAGTGTCTTGCCTTGCCCTTCATCACTTGTGTGTATACATCATTTGATTTGTGACTTTTAAAAAAAATCGAAATTTTGAAAAAAAAAATAAGTTTTTCAAATTTTTCAACAAAAACTCAATAAAAATTTTTTCAAACAACTTCTATAAGGTTTTTACCTACATA
Organism: Entomobrya proxima; assembly: GCA_029691765.1. NCBI lineage: Eukaryota > Metazoa > Arthropoda > Collembola > Entomobryomorpha > Entomobryidae > Entomobrya > Entomobrya proxima. The sequence continues at coordinate 27,078,755 of CM056170.1, read as the reverse complement.
GAATCATGTCTGGACACTCATCAAACTCGAATTTGACCGGGAATACCCCGAATCAACAAGCTTCGGCTCAAAGTGACATTTTGAATTTTCAAAATGAAATATCTCGGGAACGGTTGGTCCAATCGACTTCGGACCGCGAAAATCTTGTTCTCCATGATGGTAAGTACCCAAAAACACCTTAATATTGACTTGCCCGAAATTTTCATGTGCGCGAAGCGCACCCCCCCACAGTCCCCCACAACCCCCCCCTATACCCCCAATTTTTTCTGGCCGCATCAACTCGGTTTTTTGGACTTAGAAAAATTTTTTACAAAAATTTTTTTTTCTACAAATCAACTAAATACAATATTCTAATCCTTATTTCAGAAGTTTTCCCGTCCCAGGAGGATCGCATGTTGGTTGATTTCCTGGATTTAATGGATACAAGTGGTGATGTATCGGGCATGTTAGACGAAGACGATAACATGCTTGGTATGATAAATGATGACGAACTCGTGTCAATTCCGGCGGGCCAACCTACTCCTGCTCGTCGTATGTCACCTCTTATCACCTCTTCACGCAACGGACGCTATTGGCGTCCACCCAGTCAATTCTCAGTGGTCAGCAGTATTGGACATGCAAGTGGAAATGTGAATGTGAATGTGACAGTGACTGAATCCGGTGACGTTGACGGTATGCTATCCCAAGACAATCATCTTTTCTTTACCCAGCAACCAGTGTACTCACCCAATGCTGAGCTGGGTGTTAACTTGAGTGATTTGCAAAACCCTTCCCTCACGTCACAAGACTTTCGTGCGCCAGCCCCTCGCACTCCCATTGAGCAGTTGGTTGATCAGATTACCCCACCCGTTAATCAAAGCGGCAGTATTCCGTGTGCCCAACCATTACGTCCAAGTCCTCCACGACCTCTTCCTGTTCTTGTACCTGCAACACAGCCAACGTCCCAAGTTTCTGAATCGGATGACGAAATTATTCTTTCAACTCAAGAGAGTTTATCAGCACATAGCAGCATTGACTTGAACGATGAAGTCGTTATCCCCGAAATGTCAGGCATCTCCGACAATGAGCTAAGTGAACACATGAACGTGCAATTTGACCCCGAGGATGGACCTTATGAACGCAGACGTGCTCGTGAGTATCGTGATCGTCCTTTGCGCGCCGTGCACCCTGACCATGTTGCAAGAGATGACGTCAGGAACCAATGTACAGATAACGACGCAACGGACGAGGAATGGGACAATTCACCCCAACATTGGGTTAATCAGGTCGGTGCTGGGCCTGAACCATCGACATCGGAAGCAGCTCGTCGTAGACATGAGCAACAGCAAGAAGAAGCCAATCAGGAGGTCCAGGCACAGCGGGATAATATGAAACGGTACGTTTGCGATATTAAGTCTTTCAAAGATAGGAAATGCAATTTCTGTGGCATGTCTAACTTTGCTAGTGCAGGTAGATTATTAGATCATATCAAACAAGAGCATAATGAAGCATACAGGTTATTCATTGACTCGTACCAACAAGGTGAAGGGGTAGATCTTAGTGGACTACCAGAGTTTGGTATAAGGCAAGTAGGAGCATCAACAGATGGGCTTATAGTAGTTTACAAAGTGGACATAGATGCAGTGCAGGGTGAAAATAATGAACAGTATGTTATCTGGTCTGACTTCCTTGCATTTGTAAAAGCCATACGAAGGTCTTTGCACGAAAAACTCACAGCCTTGTTAAATACACCTTTTGAACTTAACGGTCATAAATACCGCCAATTCCGTATACAATTTCAAACAGGCAGCTTGTATGAAAAAAATGACATTGAACAGCATTTTGGTATCACCACTCCCATGATGCTTATTAGAACAGAGAGTGACATTCCTGACGTTCTCACTTTGTTCACTTCATATTGTATGCAGAGGCAAGATGAACACACCCATAATGGTTCAGGCTGGTGTCATAAAGAAGTTAAAGATTTTCGGTTTACCATTTATCGTAGCAAGCCTCTAACAGGTAGTAATGCTGCATCATGTAGTAATGATGCATCAGAGCTTGAGCTTCCATCTGCAATTACAGAAAAGGTGCAGTCAATCAATGACGTTAAAGATAAAGACGGCAAATCAAAAGAATGCTTTGCACATAGTGTCATCTATTACTTTGAACGTCTAAAGGCTTTCGTTGACTCAAGACGCCCCAAGAATGCAGATACTCCATCATTCTTTAGGAATAGGTTGATAACATTAAAGAGGGCTTCAGCTTATAAAAAACTCGTTAAAGAGTCAAAGAGACCACAGGGTCTCACATACACTCGTGAACAATTGTTCTTCCCTGATGATCCATTGTATCATGAAATGCCCGACAGCATAAACATAGATTTCTCTGGCATTAAGTTTCCAATGGCTTTGCAGGATATGCAAAAGTTTCAACGTCAGAATCCCAACATAGGCTTATGCGTGTTGGGGTATGACGATCAGGATGACTGGGTAAAGAGACAAAAACTCAAAAACAAAAAACAAAAAAAGGTTCATATGGCCAAAGGTGAAGAAGCACCAGCATCAATTCAAATTACTGAGCATATTGATGATGACGAAGAAGATGATGATGATGAGTTTGACAAATTAGATAGTGAGGGTGAGATCATTCAAGCTCATGGTTTTAAAATTTACAAGAAGAAACAAATAGAGTTGAGGAAAAAGGTTCATCCCATGTATGTAACTCCGTACAAAACTGACTTTATGATAGATATCTTGTACGTTTTTCGTGACAACTACGGACATTTTATACATATCAAGGATATGTGTAAACTGATAGGTAATGGCAACGATGTCAAAGAAGTATGCAGGTTTTGTTTACACTTTAAAGATAAAAAGAATATTGCTGAACATGTTGAGAATTGTAGTGCCATAGGTAAATGCAAGACATACATGCCAAGAGATGATTTAAAATTTAAAGATTATCAAAGAACGCTCCCAAGTGCATATACATATTTCCTTGATTTTGAATGCATTTTGGAAGAAAAGAATGAGAAAAAGAATGACAACTTAATCATTGATAGTAAGCATACACCTTCAGGTTACACTTGGACATGTTTAGACTGGGAAAATAATATAGTCGATAAGAAAATTTATCGTAGGGAGCCTGGTGTTGAAGGAATGGAAGAAGATGTAGGCACACATTGTTTGGCTTCATTGTTATCACATGCAGATCTCTTGAAACAGCAAGTTGAGATTTATAACCAGACTGCTGCGCATACAATGACTTTTCAGTCAGAGGCTGAGCGTGAACGTATAGAATCAATGGTTAGTGATCCCGGCTATGACTTTAGCAATGAAAACTGTTGTCTATGTAGTAAGCCTTTAACAAACCTAAAGTATGCGGATTATGCAGAAGAAAGGTTGAATGCAAAAGGAAAAAAGGAAAAAGTTAATCATATAGTCAAGCATCATATGCATTTACCGCCATACCCATTCATTGGACTTGCTCATTCATCGCCGTGTAATACTACGGCAAGGGTACGCAAAACGTTTTCTGTCTTTTGTCACAACTGGACTTCATATGATAGTCACATTATTTTAATGGCAGGAGAGAATGAGGATTTAGTACAAGACATGCAAATGATAGGATCATCGACTGAAAAAGTTACTGCATTAACAGTCAATAAGCTTCTTAAGTTTGTTGATTCCATAAGCTTCTTTGGTGGGGCGTCTCTAGACGCTACCGTTCGTAGTTTGGGGGATGAAGATTTTGACCTTTTCAAGCATGAATTAAAAAAGTATTGTGCTGAGCGAAGTGAACTTTTAAAACAAGAGGTACCTTACACTGATGAGCTTTACCAGAATATGAAAGACAAAGGCGCATACCCATACACATACATGAATTCATTCGAGAGGTTTAAAGAAACATCATTACCACCTAAATCCAAGTTTAGAAATGACTTGGGTAGATGCGATATTGAAGACGATGTGTATGCAAACGCACAATGGGTTTGGAATGCAATGAAAATTCGAAACTTGGGTGAATGGCATGACTTGTATTGTTTTATTGATACACTTCTTCTCACTGTATGCTTTGCCAAGCTACGCAAAGTCATGTTGGAATCATTCAACTTGTGTGTAACACATTACTTGTCCTTGCCCGCGTTTACATTAGATGCATGCTTAAAATATACACAGGCAAACATTGAACTTGTAAAGGATGTAGACGTTTACATGTTTTTAGAAGCCGCAGTTTTGGGTGGTTTATGCACTTTAGGGGATGTTAAGGCGGCATCAGCAAACAATGAGTTTTGTCCCGACTATGATCCGTCAAAACCAAAGTCTTGGTTAATGTATATGGACAAAAATAATCTTTATGCAAGTGGTATGTTATCGCATTTACCTGTAGGACAGTATAAATTTTTATCTGAAAACGAGGTCTTGCAAAGAAAAAATGCACCTAATGCATGGATTAGTAGGATGGGTGATACTGATGATTATGGGGAAATATGGGACGTGACTTTGTACTATCCAAAAGAAAAGCATGATTATTTTAATGCATACCCACCTGCACCAAGTAAGAGGGGAGTTATGACGAGTGAGGTATCCTTTCATCAACAAAGCCTGCATCACCATTTAATGTTAGGGGAAACGTCATGGAAGTGTGAAAAAATGGTTGCATGTTTGAGAACAAAACGAGTAAAGTGTCACTACAGAGCATTAAGATTATGGTTAGAATTGGGAGTGGTTGTCACCGATGTGCATAAAGTCCTTCGTTTCAAACAGGCTGCCTGGATGGCGGATTACATTAACTTTAATTCTGCTGAACGTGCAAAGGCCAAAAGCAAGGTAGAAATTAATCTAAGAAAATTTTTGAACAATTCATTGTATGGCAAACAAATACAAAATGCAAGGAAAAGGGTCAATATGATTCTCATAAATAATACTGAGAAGCGGGTTAGGTATTGCAAGAAGCCCACAGTAAAGCATGTGCATCAACTCTCTGACAAACTCACGCTTTTGGTAATGGAAAAAACTGCTGTCACATTAAATAGTAATATGGCTAGTGGTGTAACCATCCTAGAAGAAGCTAGAAAGAACATGTACACATTCTGGTACAAGTTTGTAAAGGCAAACTATCCTTCTGCTAACCTATTGTATTCAGATACAGACTCGCATGTAATCAGGTTTGAGGTAGAAAATATATATGATGAGATGAAAAAACATTCAGAGGAATTTGACATGTCGGATTACGATCCTAAGCATGCCATTTGGGGTAAATACTATGATGCCACAAACAAAAAGGTAGTCAACAAAATGAAAGACGAAATATCCAACGGTGTACTTACAAAATTTTGTGCATTAAAATCCAAGCTTTATGCATACGAGTATGTAAAGGTAGATGACAATGGTAGGATTATTTATCGTTCAGAAGAAAAAAAGGCAAAGGGTGTACCAAAGGTGGCAAATAGGGATACCAAGTTTGATGAGTATGTAGACTGCATCGAAAACTATTACCAAAAAAGTGTAGATTTTAAGACCATTCGTAGCTATAAGCATCAGTTGCATACAATCTTTCAAAAGAAACAATGTTTGAATATGTTTGATAATAAGAGATTTGAGGTTACTCCTTCAGAGTCCTTAGCATTAGGCCATTGGAGAATAAAAGCTGATTATAATAAGTATTATTCTTATGATTGGGTTGATTTAGGTACCATATTTAAGAGGAAAAAAGAGGCTAAAATGTTTCGTCGCATGTGTGAAAGGGACTTTGCTAGGGAGGAATCGCATTACTACAATACAGTACTTAAGAATAGGGTGGTGGAACAAAATATTCCTGGTGTTGATGATGATGATTTGATGCCTGTAAATTAAATTAAGATAAAAAGTGTGTGTATATATATGTATGTAAAAATTATGATGATTATATGAACGATAAAAATATTATATGAATATGTAAATAAAATTGTTCAGCTGTTTATTCGGCGTAAAATCTAACCTACCTCATTGTGTTTGTGTTATATACTCTTTCATTACTTGCATATGTTTCATTCGTGATTTGATTTTACACCTGTTCGGAAGCATACTAAAGCACTGCACACAAACCCATTATGGCTCAGTATACAAAGACCAGCACCAAGACTCGCAAGCCTTTGAATAAGGAAGCCGAGTACTATTCCGATATTTCCAGTGATGATGATGATGATTGTCAAAGCATGGGAAAGACTGACAAGGGCATGAAGGCAGGATTGACTATATCAAATAGAAAAAAGAGAAGTGTATTTGATACTCCCTTACGTTTACCTACGTGTGAGGAGGGTATGTGCGCTGGTACTGCTACTCCACCCATTGTAGATGAACAGTATATGCTTGAAGCATTACAAGAGGAAGTTAAAAAGGGGACCATCTCAACTCAAACAAATAAAAGGAAGAAAAAGAAGCGTAGCGTTGCCACTCAAACCGATCGCCGTGCCCGCAACAGCCGAGGTCCCCTAAAGTACCCTCTAAAGAAACCTCAGAAGAAAAATGGAGTTTGATCCCACCCTCAAAGCCCCCTTTTGCATGATATTAAGTGGAGCCACCCAATCCGGAAAATCAACATTGACTAGCCGTATTATTGAGAGACGACTTGAAATAATTGATCCACCAATCGAAGATGTCATGTATTTTTACACTGAATACCAACCAAAGCTGTTTGGTGAGTTGAAGCAAAAGGTACCCAACATTCAGTTTCATCAGGGAGTACCAGAGGACTTGGGGGAAAATGATAGAAGACATAGGCTTGTTATACTTGATGATTTGATGGACGAGATGAGCAAAAGCAAGGATGCAGTTAACCTATTTATACGCGGGAGCCATCATCAGAATATTAGCGTGTTGTTTCTTGTTCAAAATTTCTTTTTTAAAAACTTGCGTACACTAACCATGAATGCCAAGTACATTGTACTTATGAAAAATGTAAGAGAGAATGGGTTTGCTTCTGTTCTTGGACGACAAATGAATTGTGGTAAACGCAATGAAACCATGGAGTATGCATGGAAAGATGTAATGAATAAAAAATATGGATATTTAGTTGTAGATTATGATCAAATGCAAAATGATAAATGTCGATTTAGGAGTAGTGTTTTTCCCGAAGAAATGATTGTATACATGTCATAATATATATTTTTTTAATGAAATAAATTTTTTATTAAACTATAAATCATTCAAGACTTTTACAATTCCTGTCATAATTTTTCCAGTCATATCTGGATTACTATTCATAAAAGCTGCAAGAAACTTTGGAAATTTTGAAACTGGGAAGGTTTCCTTTTTCCAAGTATTCACATTTTTGTCATACTTCTCAATCAGCATAAAACTATCCTTTGAAAAGCTATTTCCCAATAGCTCGCATTGCAACAGTCTTGGGGCATCTTGATCCTTGTCATCCTCACCATTGCGTTTTCTTGCAGGTTCATCCATACCCTCAAAGTCCAGTTTGCGCTTGACAGAGGCATCCATCATGGTTGCAAAGGAAGCAGGCTTTCCTCGTAAAGGTGCGTTGGGTGCCATGCCAAGTGGTTCACTACGTGTGAGAGGGAATTCTGTAAATAGTCAGAGAAAAGAAATTTTTTTTACAACAAACGAACACACATTAAGTTGGTCGAGTAAAGGTAAAAGATGAAGGTGTGGGTGCGTGTGCGCGTTACCCCTATGGCTATGCCATATACCTATGCCCATAAGGCATATATACGGCTATGCCGTAGCCCTACGCCCCATAAGGGCGTATATATACACTATGTGTATAGGGACTATGCTTCGCATATAATATGCACTATGTGCATAGAGGGGACCCCACCCCGCCGCCGCCGCCACCGTGTGGGTGTGGGAAGTAAAAATAGAGTGAGAACAAGGTGTAAAATGGTGTAAGAAAACTTACCAATCAAGTCACTAAAGTCCTCCTCCGGGGTAGTGGTGTTGATTAAGGCTGAAGAGTTGTGGTTATGGTTAGGATTGCTGCAATCATGTTGAGTCCTGTTTTCAAGTCTCATGCTAGATCGTTCGGTCTGACTGAAGTCCTGAAGTGAGTCCACTATTGTCCTGTTTTGGTACCTCTCGTCCCACCACTTCTTTTCCTGTAAAGGGAATGGACCGTTGAAGGCTGTCTTGTCCTGTTCCATTTCGAATCGACTGGAGTATGCTTGCAATTTCTTGGTTGATGGTGTTTTGCTGTTGGACTTGAATGGTCAGAGTAGCCACTACAATGACAAGGGCAATGATGGTGATGATAAATAAAAAGAAACAAAGTACTACTGGTCCCTGTTCCTGGTCAACTTGCTCAATTTCATAAGCAGTTTCGAGAGAGTTGCTTAAAGAGCTAGAACCAGAGGGTGAAGTTGTAGTGGTGAAGGAGAGAGATTCCATGACTGAATGATGGTCCTTGAAAAATCGGTCCAAGTTTTTATACGAAAAATGTTCAAGTACCCAAGGCCAAAGTTTAATATGAGTATGTATTGCTAAAGTATAGCAAGGGTATGAGAGCATGAGGTTTGAGACTCAAAAAAGTATGCAAAGTACTCTAATATGCTGGTATATTATGGTAATATGCTGGTAATATATGACAATATGCAGGTATATTATGTGTAATATATGCTAATATGCAAGTATATATGAAATACATGTAAAGTAAATGAGGGATTAAGTCAAAACGTTCAAAAATTATTTTTTTGTTAACAAAAAGTACAATAGTTTTTATTTATAACCAAAAAATATGTTTAAAAAAAAAAAATTTTTACAACAAGAAAAATCCAGACAAAAAAATTATAAGTGGAAAAATACAAAAAAAGGTTTTTTAGTCTTCGTCAGTTTCATCGTCAGTTTCATCATCAACAATCTTTTGCTTCTTTGAAGAAACTTCTTCATCAATAACCATACCCTCCTCATCATCCTCCTCTTCTACCATCTCCCAACGATTATTTTCGTGGTTTGCTATAACACGAGTCGCCTTACGCTTGGCGGGATTAATAGTTTCATTGTACTGAGCGACACATTTCATGCCTTGTGACAAACGCCAACGAAGGTACATAAACGCATCATGCTTGCGTATTGTTTTAAGGTAGGATCTGTAGTGACCACTGAATTGGGCATATCTAGTTAACTTGCCTATAAGAGACATTAGGTAACGAGGTTCAATCTCGTACCGTTGGTCAAATCGGGGCTGAGCATTAAACTTTGACAATTTTTGAAAAACTATTTTTGGGGTTTTATTTTTATCGTTCCCGTCCATAAGTAAAATTGTAAATGACGGACGATGTTTCATTACAATACAAGGATACTTGCTACGTTCGGTGTATAAATATTCACGCCAGTAAGGCAAAATTTCAAAACTATCTACGGGGCCTAGGTTAAAATCTGAACGTGTCGGTTCGTGGCCTTGAGAAGTAATGTAATTAATCTGGGCTTTCAAAAGCTTTGTTTCCTGATAAACCTCATCAAGATTGTTTGCATAAAAGAGCAGGATATCAATCAATTCGTCCATAACATGGGGCAGATCCCATTCAAAAAACGAAAAAGAGCCTGTCTTGTTTACAGAGATAGTATACTTAACATGTTCTTTACCCTTATACGTTTCGACTTTGTACCATGCCTTTACCTTGGATCCATCGTCTTTGAGTGGGACCGGTTTATTAGCCGCTACTGAGAGAGGTGGCATGCTAAAGCAAAGGTCTCTAAACTCCTTCAGCTTCTTGAGATCCCTCCACATTGAGTCCGCTTTGTGGTAAAAGTCCAGCTGGCTTAGCGAAGGCTTGTAAAACATGGCAGGGTTGGTCCTGTAGACGTTGGCGAACATTTTCCAAGTGGCCGCCAGATCGAGGGGGTTGTACCTGGGAATCAACCCGACTGCATTGTCAGCATACATCTCGTCAAGGTCCACGAGTTCATCCTGCAGGAGGGAACAGATGAGTTCGCTGTCAGGGGGTGACCGTAAGGACTGGTCAATCACCATGTCAACAATCGTTGCATTGTCCTCGATATCCTCGAGTCTCTCTTGAAACTCCGCCTTCAAAAGTTTGTGAGTGTGGACATAGTAGGATAGGGAAGAAGGGACCCCTTCCTCCACTTCGAAACGAGGAGTCTTCCTAGCAGCCATGATAACCTCCTCCAAAAGAAGATCCCTCAGTGTTGTGGTTGCTAGAACTTTAGAGCTATTGACATACTTCTCAAAAAGCTCGTTGACCTTATCTCCACGCTTGTGATGTCCACGCTGTGGAGTCCATGGCAAAGCAGCATCGTCCAAGACAGATTGCATGGCCAACTTTCCATCAACATTCAAAATCTTGACAGCTGCATAAGTCATGTCAGATCCGATCCAACATGGGTTGTGCTTGCATAAAGCAATGCGGGGTGATGCGGTCATTCTATCAAAGTATGGTGAGCCGTAAGGAGCCATAAAGTCCAAAGCTACGGGACGTCCTTTTTCAATGTCCTGAACATAGGTGGCACATCCGCTGAGTGCATTCATAACTTCGGATGCGTCGTAAACGCAATGGAAGAATGGACAGTCAGGGCTACGATTGGAATGGTCAATTTGATTCAGCTTTTCCCTTACAGCTACAACTCGATCAGTAGTAACCGGTGGACGACGTTTGTTGACAATGACACTCTGTTCATAAGTCAATGAATACAGCACTTCATCGAGAGCAGCCTCTTCCGCGGTCATGGCTTCAAACTCCTTGTCCTCTTCTTTTGCTTCCGGTTGTTCAAAGGTGGTATGGGTGTCGTCGGGGACAGGGTCAGATTCAACAGCTTCCTCGGAAGTGTCGATCAAAGCAAGAACCCTCTTTGGGGGAGGGGGAACAGGAGATCGGCTGGTTGGAGAAGTTGGGCTGTCCGAAACATTGTCGTTGACGGTTGGAGTTGATGGAGATGGAGGAGAAGTTACCTCGTTGGCGGGAGTAGCAAAGTTGGCTTGAGTAGAGTCCATGGTGACGAGTTTGGTGACGAGTTTGTCTTGAAAAAGACAGTTGGTTTTTAGCCTTGAGAAAGACTGGTAGATTTTTTCAAAGTGAAAATCGGTTGAGAAAAGTAGAGTTGATGAGAAGAGCTGAGGAGAGCAAGTGATGATGGGTTTCAGTTTCGTGTTGGGTTTTTATACCAAAGTTGGACAAGACTTTGTACACGAAGGATATGGCTGCATACACAAATGCTTTCGTCTGCTGCTCACACGTACAATACGTTTGCGTACTATGGTTCTGTATGTTGTATGCATACTACGTCTGTAGCAAGTAAAGGTGTTATTTGAACAAATACTAAGTCCTCCTTTTTTAGGTAGGGGACACAGTATTTTTAAAAACTCAAACACCGCCATCCTTTTTGGGTACTTGGACCAGTTCAAACTTGTACCAGCTTCCCTTTATAATCTCTCCTTCAAGGGACTTGAGGATATAAGTTGTCGGCTTTGTTCTCTTTACCTTGTGTACAACGTACGGGGTTTCACCATAGTTTTGGGCATAACCCTTTTCAAAAATACCCTTTTTTCTCGGAATTAAAACCCAATCGTCTTCTTTGATCTGGTCTGAACTGGTATTTTCTAGTTTTTTAATCTTTTTTGAATAAATGTTTTGCCATACTTCAGGCACCTTGTCTTCAGTAACTTCATTAGGCGTGCATTTGATTGTGGAGTGGTAGCTGTTATTGTACTGACGTTCAAAGTCCCTTAGCTTATGAATAAACCTTTTCGATTTTACATGAGTTAAGTAGCGTGCCACCCTCTGTCCAAACGTTCTGTTGTACCTTTCATTAATACAACATTTTGTGGAGGAAGCCGTGACAAAATGCTTAATACCCAATGTATCAAAGTAGGCTCGGACTTTGGAATTTACAAACTCCTTCCCGTCATCCGATTGAAAGAGTTTACACGTGCGTTTTGTACGAGTAAATATTCTTTTAATAGAGGCAAGAGTTTCATCAGCAGACTTTGTCTTCATCCCTTCCATCCATGCACTTCTCGAAAAATGGTCCATTACAACAAGTATGTATTTTTTGTTATAGTTTGAACGAGGATGTTTTACTTCAATCAAATCAGCACCAAACTGATGGTTTATAGTAGGGACAGATACAAACCGTCGTGGAAAAATTTTCCTCAGTGGTTTGTGTAATACATTGGCAGGAATCTTCCTTAATGCTGCATCAATTTCTTTTGTTTTAAATTTCTTCCCTTCTTTTGACTTTTTTACTGTGGATGTGCTTGTAAAGGCACAACTAGGCCTTACACCTGTGTAAAGTTTTGTTATTTTCTCTTCCATCGTGAAACAAGTACTGACCGGGTGAGGTTGACAGTGGGGATTATATATTTCATGTGCGTACATCATGCATTCATTCGACATTTACCTTTTGACATGAACGGACGTTCTTAGACATGTGTTTTTGATACCCTTCAAAATGCCTTCTCGCCGCATGCAACAGAACAAAAGGTTCTTACAATACTATTTAGAAGCAGATAAGCAGAGACGTCGTAATCTGATTGCTGGTGCAAGAAAGGACCAGATTGACTGTTTGTGTGAAGCCACATTGAACGTATTAAACAAGAACGTACCTGTATCGCAGTCTGTTCGTGATCAGCTTGCCAAACATAAGAAACATTTGAAGAAAATTGCGTTTCTAAAAGCACCAGCTAAAGTTAAAAAGAATATTATAATTCAAAAGGGGGACGGCTTTCTTCCTCTTATACTTTCAACAGTATTACCACTGTTAGTGGATCTTGTTAGAAATGGTTAAAAAGTTTAGGCTCATTCCTGAAAAGGAATATGAGAAATACCTAAAGTGGAAAGAACAGAATGAAAAGATTGACGTACAAGTCGAATCAGAAGACAAAGAAGAAGATGTTCCTGACGATATAAAAATAAAACTTTTGCAAGATGCTCAACGAATCAAAAACTTTGAAAAGGAAAAGGCGGACCAGTTAATTAAGATGGGGGCAACCAAGAAAGCTGCTGAGCTTCTTGCTAAACAAAAAAAGAGCGTAGAGACGCAGACGATCATTTCATCTGATGAGCGGGGTACATCACCTACACCGATGGATGTTGATGGTCCTCCTCCTACAAAAAGAGTCTCATCCTCATCAACAGCATCTACAGCAACATCAACTACTAGTACTTCTACAAGTACGGAAACACCAGTGCCTCCATCCCCTTCTACCCTTGCCCCAGATGCAAAAGAAAAAATGCAAAGGGTGGCGCGGTTTTTGTTTTCAATCGGAATCTCACACCAGAACGGAGTGGTATTTATGGATAACGCCCTTATACCTGGATCAAACTATGTCAGCTGCATTCAGCAGTTATCAGATGCAAGATACAAACGAACGGATGCGACAATGAAGATTATTGAGAAACTGCGTACTCTTAATCAAACATATGATGATATATTTCCTGATGCAATTGTTAATATTATATCAAATGCCAACAATACTTCTCGTACAGAGACAAAAATGTCCAATCCAAATAAACGTGTAAAATGGGATGAATATAAATGAATCAATAAATAAAATTCAACCAAAATGATAAAATTGATTACGTTTTTATAAGTTTTTTATTAATCATATAAATCAAAACATATTATACATATTACATTTTTATTATACGTCTTGGACGTTTACGAAGAACAGGCTTTAAATTTTTATGTAAAGAAGGCCTAAACATTATCATATTTACAAATTTTTCTACTTGTTTGTCATTCTCGTATGGTGTATGACGTCTATACTTTGCATAAAACATTGAAAAGGTTGAGCCACAGGCTCTGCTGTACAAAAAATATATTGCATGTTGCCCACACACACTAGAGTCTATGGACTGCAAGTCAAACTTGCATTGATTTACAGACAGGTTATGTCTGATGGCAAAATCATTAAAATAATGTGGATAGGTATCGATGCTCCGCCCAAAACTGCAAAAGAATTCCATTGGCCTTCCAGGTCCTTCGATGAATATAGCCACCCAATGTTCACCAGATTGCCCCGATGGCTGGTTGTTCACAACATAGCAGAAGGGATAAGACGTAATCTGGGTGTTCTGTAGCACATCACACGGAATCACGTCAAACTGAATGGATGGGTTGGCTCTCAGCAAAATTTTGAGTACATCCTTCACTTGGGTTGTATCCATTATTGCTTTTGAAACTGCTTGGAATTTACTCTTCGGTCACTGTGAACATACAGCTCAGTATCGTAGTCGGCATAACACAATACCGTCAATGCTTCAGTGATCCCCCTTTTAAACTTTAGTCGTATATTGAGTCTCCCAAACTTGGGTAGGACAGCAGCATTCACAATGTGGTTAATCTTGAATGCAAACAGTGCTTTGCACTTTTGAAATTCATCCAAAGTTAATCGCATGCCCGAGTCACAGTTGGCAATATTCAACACATCAAAAAGTCTGTCGTATGCCTTTAGTGTACGAGTATCGTCAAAGTCTACTTCAATCAGGTGTGTAACTGTATCTTCGCTATGGCTTGTAATTTCAATCTGCGTGAGTCCGTGATCCTTAAACACAAAGGGGTTGGTCTTGTATGTACCATGTAGGTTGGTTTGAGGGACAAGCACCACTACGACACGATCAGGTAAATGACCCTGGAACAGGGAGCTATTATTTTCTTCCTGGGTTCCAATCTGTAGATTGTACGACTTTAAACGCAAGTCACGATAGTCAAAATCAAAGGTTGATCCTTTTAGCCACTGCTCAAGTCGCGGGTTTGCAACAGTGTCTCTAAGAATGTGCTTTTGAACTTCAAAGTTGGCTTCCAAACACTTTAACTGTAGTCCATCTAGTGGGTTTGTACCTCCACTAACAATGCAAAAAGCATCAGGAGCTCGATTAAACGTCAACTTTATATCAGTTGAAGGAGGGATCAGCTTTGTTTGTTGAAAAATATCCAAGTGGGGACGAGCGTTGAGTTCAAAAATTTTACTTTTATCGCACAAGTTGATACGAGCTACCCAACCTGCGTCTTCAAAGTTTGTCTCGTCACTGGTGGGAAACCAGCCGTCACTCCTGGCTTGTGATTTTTGAAAGTCTTTACCAGTACACAAAATGGTTTCAAGAAAGGCTCGGTAATGGTAGTAGTGACTGTCTGCATTAATTTCTGTTTCGTTGATTGTTACAACCACATTACTAAACATAGAGTGAAGGAGGTTATTAACAGGAGCGTAAAAAGTTTTTTTCTTGTCTGCCTCATGGGGTATATCATTCCCATTCTTATCCACAATTTTGAATCGTCCGTATAGTCTGCTGTTGTGAAGATCGACAAAATGACGGTCATTCCCACCAATGTGAAAAGTCAAAGGAGCGCTTTTGTTTGTAACAGAGTGGACAGGATGGTACTTTTCCATAAAGGTAGATCTGTACGTAGTGTCATAGCACTTTTGTACTCCGAGCTCAACGTCAGAGCTTGTACATTGGATTACGGTAGCCCCCATTTTTCTTAGTCAAACAATGTTACAAAGTCACTCTTTTTAAAGGAATGCTTCTTCTTGCTCGTGTACTTTTTTGCCTTTTTGGATTTTCTGAGGGAAGGTCTAGGCTTGCGCGCCTTTGTTGATTTCTTTTTACTAATCCTTCGTCTCTTAAATCCGTTTCCTTGTTGAGAAGCCATACCAAGTTTTCGTTTGTTGCTTAGTCGACTGCCGTTCCCGTTCTGGTCCAAGACTTGACGTACTACACCTTTAAGTACCCCCTTCGCGTTATCACGAACACTCTCAGCAAAGTTTGCTCCGTTTAACATGTCAGAAGCAATATTTTTAGCTCCAGATACCACGTGTGGTAAAACGTATTGTTTTGCTACTGGTAAAAGGGTCCTGAAAAGTCCACTCAAAAATGAACCAAATCCATGCCCGTGTTGACGTTGTACAGTCGGTCGATACATTAAAAGTCCGGGCTTCAGTGAACCACCAAACTGATTGCTGATCACAAGTGCTCCTGCCATTTTTTAAAATTCTTCAAAATCGTTTTCTTCGGAAATGAAGTGTTGCTGTGAATGTTCCTAACGCAAGTGGAAGGTAGTCTCCTGTTTCGCTCCTTATATACATGTGAATTTGATCCAGGGCCGAGTTACGTAATGACATGTAGTGGTTGTGAGTAAATTCCTGTGTTATTGTTGTATCTTCTGCTCCTTTGTAATCAGCAATACGCAAAAGTGGGGCCACATGAGACCCAATAAACTGGTTCTCGATAAGATCACAATAAATATACATCTTCTGCTGACCAACACCAAAGAAAGGACGATATGTTCCCCTGTGTTCCATGTGCAACGAATCATCAGCAAATCTTAGCGCTATATAGTGAGGTTCAACACTAAGTCCAAGAACAGCACAGATATTTTCACGAAACTGAAATCTACACCGCAAGTACTCTGGTTTGGTAATACGCAATGTTAGCTTGGTATTATCATCTCTCCATAACACTTGCAATGGGGCAATGTCTCTATTTAACTGATCAAGTAACTCGACCAAATTATGGGCATCAGTAGAAAGCCTTAATTGGTAGTGTGTTTCAGTCATAACCTCGTCCTTTGGTAGTTCTTGGTCTACAAAATCCTTGTGTTGCACTATCTGTGTAGAAATAGGGGTTTTTGAGTCCATTTCAGGGAATAGTCTTTCTCTGTATCTATACTCTTCTATACATTGAACAACGCGAACAGTAAACAAAGTAGGAATGGTGGAAAATGACGACTTGTAATTTTCAAATCGAGTTAACGCATTTAATCCGGCTCCATTGAATAGAATATAGTTTGTCACTTTACCAAGATCCAAACTAAACACAAATTTTTCAAGGTGATTATTTAAGAATACAGATTTGTCCTCTGGGTTATAAAAAGTCTGCATTCCAAACGGCTTTAACTTTGAGTTTAAAAGTGCGATAAACGAATCGAAAGATTCTGGGACGTCCTTGTAAAGAAACTCGAGTACGTTTTCTTTCACCCTCAATACAGGCTCACGTTTTGCCAACACATAATCAATTCCGTATATATCCGCCTTAATTATTTCCGATCCTTTAGTATCAAAATATTCTTTTTCATCACTCTTGCGCATGTAAAATGTTTCTGTGCTGTGTAATATAACGTCCGACGAAGGTTGAATGGTACAGTAAGGTGTGGTGGAGGAGTATGCAAGTTTTCTCTTTTCATGCTCAGACTCTTGCACATGTATATCTGCTAGCACGGTACCCCTTTTGTACGAATGGGCATTGTATACATAGCTACATTGTACTAATGCAACCTCATAATATTCGGAATCTATATCGATTCCATTTATTTGATTACGAAAATCAGATATTGTATTGTCTGGAAAGAATTCGGTTGACGAATCACTGTGTAAATGCACGAAAAAGTTATCCATCTTGAGTTTGATGCGGGGATGATACTAGGTGTAAAATCAAATTACGACTGAGAACAATTCACAAGTATCATCCCGACTATATATACTTTTTGTCATTTCGTCGTGACGCGACGGCACTCCGGGAGTGGTCCTTTTTCGTACTCACTAATGTGAGATACGCACTCACTGTGTGAGTGGCAGTCTGTGACTGCTATATTGTTTTGTTTTGTATATTCCCGGTGCGAGATAAAAAATATAAGTGTTGATCATGATGATGATGATGGTGTAAAGTTAATGCGGAAAAGGGTTTTTATGTGAGCGAAGCCCAAAAATATGCTAATCCGCAAAAGGGAAATTTAATCCAAAAGGGTCACTAATCCAAAAGGGTCGCTAAGCCAAAAGGGTCGCTAAGCCAAAAGGGTCATCATTATAACCTGTAATACCCATCATAGTACAAGACATACACTCCTGTACTATGTCCTTTTGTCATCATCATCATCTCCTATCCTCCAGTGCTAAAGGGTAATACACCCCCATGTTAAAAAATCGGAATGCAGTATGTCCCCTAGACATACATTCTACTGCCGATAATTATGTGAGGTGGTGATGGATGATACGATGGTCAGTGATATGATGATAAACCCAAAAGGCAAGCGGAAGCGCATATAAAATATGAAATAATTTTAAATTAAAAATAATATCATGGGCTTAAAATTATGTGTGCTCAGGTTTATGTGACATTTCATGCTTTCAAGCATCATGATGATGGAAGATGGAAGGTAATAATTTTAATTGTCAATATTACAATGTGAATTTAGCACGCGGGAAGTGCATGTAGTATTCTACTTTTTATAGCAGTGCATCGTGGACTCAAGCAAAAAAACAAAACAAGCGCAAATCGGCCACTGCAAACATAACAAATTATAAGCTAGTTTTTGTACATTTCAGGATATATTCCATTCACCATTGGTGCCTTCCCACTTTGCAGATCATAAAAAATCCGGAATTCTGCATAGAAAATGTCAATTACTTAAATGATAGACCATAAAGGACAAGTGCCGGTTTTTTCCCGACAGAGTGGCAAAATGAATGAATACTTAGCAGTAGCAAATTGTCCGAATTATACTCATCTAAATAAATGGCAGCTCAGTACCTATGAAGGATTGAAGGAGCATATAATTGCTTGAGGCAATATAACTTGCCAATGCCATCATGATCATCAAAACCAAAAGTCACTACATGGGTACATGGACGTATAACTGAACGTGCATGTGCACTTTTTCAGAGAGCCACCATCATTTTAGTAAATGTAAGTAGTTGTAGTAAGTGTGCTTAGTGGTCCATGATCCACCACGGTCCGCCACCAGATTAACTAAGCAGTGGTGCACACGGACTCTGAAGAAGAGAAAACCCTTTTCTTTGCATTTTTGTTGATCTATGCATGAATTTGTGTAATGTGTACATAGCCAGGCATCATGCATACCATACAAATATTAATGAACCTGTTCCAACAAAAGTCAAAGTCAAGGTCAAACAAATCAGAAAATCACCAGTAAAGTTTTTACGCTAAACAAGAAACCTTCTCTTGTCATAGCGTCATTACAAATCTGAATCTTTAAGCTAAATCACTCTAATTTATGAATGCTTTAGTTTTACTAATATATTCATACATCATAAATATCAGTTTGTAAGAAACCGCATTAAGCAAAAATTGATACTTTAGCCAAACCAACAATTTCCATGATTCTAGAACAAGATGATATATTGTGAATGAAATAATTGCTTAAAGGAAAGTCGTCTCGAGATAAATTTCCTGGTGGTATATGAATGAATTAACATATCACATCGATAAGATATTAATGGGATTAGATTAACTTTATGAAAGTGAATGTTAACTAAAGCGCAAAGAGCAAAGTGCAAAGTACGCTCACCAGAAGAATAGATAGCAGCACAAGGTGCAAAATTTTGCGTACAAAATTTATAGAGTAGTAAAATTACGGTACAAATCAATTATGTGCAAAAGTCATACTCTAAATTTTATGTAGGTTAGCTTACCAAAACGTTGGAATCTGTCCCGGACCTGTTGCTCGATAAGGCCCGTCTCTAGGCCAAACTCCCTGAGGGTGTTATTCACACCGGAGCCTACAACATCGAAAATGCTTCGGCTTCGTTTTGGATTCGGACACATTTTTGAAAATACTCTTACAGTAGTACAAATCAGCAACCACAATAATATATAACACTACTAGTGTTGTAACGGCATCCACTTTTCTTTGAAAAAATGACAATAGTACTCATGCACGGTGCTCACAAACTCTACAACAATTGACAAGACAAAAATATAATTTGATAAATTCTAAACAAAACTATTTATCTATGAAAACTACGTAGAATTGAAACAGCAAAATCTTTTCAAAATCGCTAAATCTATTTTCTTTTTCCTAAAAAAAGTAGACTGTTGATCTCTGCAATGTGCAATTCACTGGCACTACTCAACTAGTTCTCATTGTTAAAAGTTAAACAACATTTTCTGTAAATTGAGTACACACACATTCGTTCTTCTTGTGCTTCTTAGCCCTTCTACTGACGGAATATTTAAAACAAGTGTGTGTGTGTCTTTACGTTATTCAGTGCAGTGCTCTCAGCGTTTTTCATCTTTTACATTATTGAGCTTCTTACCTACATTTTTCTCTCTCTTGCCTTTTTAGCTTCAATCCAACCAAACCACTAACAACCACAATTCAGAATTTTAATGCTGAAATGCTCACAGAAAAAAGTTGCTCTCTGGGTTTGGTTTTTAGGTTTGATTGTTGCCGTTGCCTGCCTGCATGCGTGTGTTTGTAGTAGTAAGTAGTAATACAAGTGGTATAATAATATTTTACCATACATATAGAAAAATATTATTCACAGAGAATTTCAATTCCCTAGTTTGTATGCTTTGTTGCTGCATGCAGCGGCGCAGCGCATAAAGCAAATGTAGTATACAATCTTATGACAAGTTTTTTTTTATAAATCACAGCAAAAAGTTCTTTAAAACTTCAGCCTAAGTATGTGTGGGTCCCTATATGCGTGCATAAGATGAGATTTTGAAATTATGCATTTTCGAAAATATAATTTTATCATCATCTTTCATTAGTATTATCAAGCATTAAGTTTTAAGCTTGTATTGCAGTTTTGTATACAGTAAAAATATACACCGCTATAATAATGTTGATGTTCAGTAACGAAAATTATTGGTGTTATAATATAGTAGGCAAAAATTGTATGCGTATCTATCAAACAGAAATTTTTCACCTTTTTACCCTTCTAACTATCTACCTGTTTTTAAGCTAAAATGTTCTTTAAATTCAGTATCCCCTCTTTGATCACAGAAACACACGGCAAGATGGCAAG
The DNA here is from genome assembly GCA_029691765.1 of Entomobrya proxima. Taxonomy (NCBI): domain Eukaryota; kingdom Metazoa; phylum Arthropoda; class Collembola; order Entomobryomorpha; family Entomobryidae; genus Entomobrya; species Entomobrya proxima. The sequence goes on along the minus strand of CM056170.1, from coordinate 27,058,055 downwards.
AACCACATTTTTTAAAAACAACTTACTTGTTGGCTATATGATGGTGGTGGTTTGTCTTTATAGATTGTTTTCTTTAAAGAGATTGCCACATAGTCACCAAGACACCAACAACACTTGGGTATGAGTTTACTCAAAGCCAAAAAGTATCTCTGATTTTTTATTTATTCTTCCTACTTTTTAATCGGCAATTCACGTAATACTTGTAGGCATGCAATGCTATAAAAATTGCTGTACAATGGCTAATACACAAAGAAAATGGCTAGTGGACATTGGCATTATTGCAATTACAAGATTACACGGGTTGCACAATAACTTGCCAGTTTTGTGTGATGTGCGTGTGTGTGCATTATCCTTAATCTTTGCATTTCAATAAACAAAAACCAACGCCATTACGTATCCCCGTAATGTTTGCCATTAAATTTTGCATGGTTGAATGTGTGACCGAACTAATAAACATTTTGTAAAATTGCAAGCATTATACTAGTTAGAGATAAAATGGAAAATGTACCAAACAAGAGAATTTCGATGAACTGGGGGAGATTTTTTGGAGTTTAATGGAAGTAGCCTATACATAGCATTCAATGATTGACTACGTCCAATAAAGAAAACCCTTACATTGTGGTTCTCCTGAAATGAGTTTGCGTTCTGCTTAAAGACGTTCAAAATAACAAACTTCAAATCCAATTTGAAAGCAAACTGACTCATGCATATAGAGGCAGTACACAGAACGATTATTACTTTGGTTGAGGGGATTTGCGATAAACAATTTTATTTAACTTTTAAGATGGTCCGCTTTGGGTTACTGCAAGTTGACCCCTTAAATGCACCACCATGCACCATTTTACAATTTGTTTGGTAGTAGCACTGGCAAGATACACAAGTCATGAAATTATACTTCCTACCTGTCAATTTCATGGGTTATCATAAATGCTACAGAACAGAGATACTGATACAACAAGAACAGACATCTATTGCAAATTTTGGTAACACGTCATTCTCGAGAGTTCAGGCGATGAACCTTTCAACATTCTGACACTTGGCGTGATTGGCAAATAAGGAAAATATGAAACCATACAAGAATTCTAATTTCGTTTAAACCCTGTAACAAGTGCCGCCGTTGCTAGGCGTTTCTGTGCTAAAAAATTAAAAGACTAAAGTATACATACTTTAAGCAAACCCTACAACTTTTTAGTACACAAAGTACTTTTTTAAACGTTATTTTGTCTAAAATGAAAGATCATATAAAAGAAATAGCTTAGTTAGTGAGGATGTGTTTGGCATTTGGCAGGCTACTTATTGACATGATTACCTGGCCTGGATGACTCAGTAGTTGCTGGTATTTTGGCATAATATTTAAATAGTTTTTACGTTTTGAAATGATTGCAACTTGAGTGCACAGCAGTTAGAACAATGACAGATTACACACAACATATAATGAACACCTTCGTTTTATTCAAAGAATTTTAAGGAAGTGAATTGGTTACGCTTTCCCACACTATTACTTTACTGCTGTGCTTAAAACTGGAAAGTAAATTCACAACAAAAGAGCAACAGCACGAGAAAGGTGAAGTAATAATTGTCATTTAACTTGTTTGCGCACTAATTTTTTCCCAAGAGAAAATGAGTCTTTATTATGGAACTAATACTTAATTCTTTCACATTTTAGCCTATCTAATACATGTTTTGCCTTTAGTTTATGAAGAGTAGAATCTTGATTAATTCTAATCGGACAAATACCGTGTACACACTTAAATATTGTGGAATGTGGATTATTGCACTACCAGAAGCATGTATATCGCGTGGAAAAATGAGGTAATATCAGCTGAAAAACAAGTCAGCATGCTTTTGGTTCGTATAGGTATATCCGTTTGGTTGGATTTCTGTATTCCAGCATTCCAGGCAAGATAAGAGACTTGGGGAAATGAAATGATATATGTACTAGTCTGACATTGTACTCTTAAACGAATGCGAAAGCATGAGCGGTGAACGGATGCATTTCCTGTGTTTCGGAAAATAGAAAACATTTTCCCTGGGTTCATGCATAAATATTCATGTGGAATGCACATAAAGTTCATAACCAATTCAGGGTCACGGCCAATATATGAAAATAGAAACTAAACTAAGTAGTTTATAATTCCAACACAAATTGTCTTTTTTACTTAAAGTATGCCCGTTACCCAAAGTCACAAAAGTTGCTGTACTGTTACTGTACACTGTAAAAATATTTCTCAAAAGAGATACTATTATATGATTTCTTTGTATTTTACCTAGAAGCGGCTCCTGAAGGGTATCCCGATCCATTTTGCACATAAATGTCGAGTACTTGTAAAGCACGAGCGTAAGCAAAGAGAGGTTTATTGCAGCAATAACAATCGCCAACAAAAGACACGAGGAAATGTTTGCGAATAAAATTTGAAAAGCACTTCCGTTCACAATAATCTACAACAGCACCTCCTCCTACTAATTTTTGGTCAGCATCAGATCGGAAACAATCATAACATTAACATAACACTATATACCATAACGCACTATTATAGAACAACCAACAGGAAATTAATTGCAAAATGCAGAGAGGAAAAAATCAGACTTAAAAAATGGTAATTAACTTTGTATTCTTTGCTCATAAGACTTTCCTTGCCTTTTCCTGTTACGCGAACAATACTGACAAGCAACTGTGCTGACAAAAAATGACATAAAAACGCAAAACAAATAGAAAGAACGGATATTATTACATGGAGAGACACAATATGAAAGACAACTACGAATACACGGGTGGACCGAGAAGTTAGCAATTGTGTATTATATGGAATAGAATAATTTTTGAGCTAGAGAATGCTTTAATATTACTGTGATGTGTAGCTAGTTTGCTTGAAGCGTTTTAAGTGGCAAAAGCTGCAGCGTACTCAAAGAGAAAGGGTTAAGGAACTTGGGATATGTGATGAACCACTGTTGCGTAATCATAATAACAATACGCAAGAAGCAAGGCTGTTATATACTGGTGAGCTCTTCTGGTACTGGTGTGTAGGTTTTAGATTTTAAAGCTACTTTAGCTGACAGGCCAATCTGATAGCACTTGCTACAAGTACTATGTTTATACGTCAGGGTGGTTGCTTGTTTCTTTTTGGTATGCAAAATTAAACACCGGTACCCCTCACTAAATGTAATGAAACCGTGCAGCATAAAATGCTGATATTGATGTTTTAATCGGTGCATTGTGTTCTCCGGTCTTGTCAAGATGCCTTTGCTCATTTTATGATTGGATCAATGAAAGAACTAATTTCATTTATTACAGAAATGTTGGCAATAGATAAATTCGGGGTAGTGAGGGTAGTGGAATTGGATGAGTAGACATGGGAGAAACAATCTATAAAAATGGAATGTGAACAAGTTGATAAGTTGGTACTTTTGACTGGTACGTGTAAATCGACTGCATGTACCTGATACAGTAGTTTTTATAAATGCAAAATTAAATAGACTTGAAATGCTTAGTTTTGCAATAAAAGTTTGCCAAAACCTCATACAGGGAAAGGGAACAGTAAAAAATACCGCGGTCCTTTGCGCATGACTGAGCTGGATGGAGCAATTCCAACATTGGGTGTTGATTTAAAATTACCGATAGTTTGATTTATACCGATGATTATGCTTGTTTAGCTACTCATCATGATTTCACGTACAAACATCTACTCAAGATTCCGAATTGGTTGGGTCAAACTTTGTTTAGTATTGGCACAGCGAATTCGCACTTGGTGTAGCTCATTAGCTGCTTGAAAAATTTATTTATGGGTTTATCTGATCATTTTGAAAATGTGTGATAAAATCATGAACATTTTCTCACTATGTGCACGTTATAGCTTAATATTATCTTACGTCATAATCATAGCACTATAGTGCACTATGCCATTTTGATACAACAAATTATAGTAACCACCTTCGTATATTATGCTTTTGAAACTTTCAAGAACAAATCTATTATGCACGTAAAGCAACTTCCTTCCAGAAAGTTGCAAAATGTGAATCAAACCACAAATTGGGAAATACAGTCTAATATAATTTTGTTTTGTTTCCTCGAGCGATTATTTTGGAACGTGAGCAGGAGCTGAACTATAACTGAATCATTCGAATATGTGATTTTCTTCCATTTTTTATTTCAATCAGGTCAATTATATTATAGCAAATGATACCTAAATGTTGTATCCAAGTACAAAAGGAACCAGAAAGGAAAGCAATATTATTTATCAGCAATGCTGACTCAGCATTCAGAATGTTTACTTAATATTAATGTACTCAATTGATATGAAAGTTCTTGAAAATTTCAAACCATAAATCCATTTGGGTTACAGTACAGTGCACCCAATAGACCCATGTTTTTAAATGACCTATGATAATCCCAAAACTTCAATTAAGTTCTTATATAGGTACTAACGTCTGTCTTTCTGTGAGAATGATTCTAAATCCAATCGATTTCACTCTGATTTCACTCGTTTTGTTACAAGAAGCAAAATAAATGTACTTATATGGTTGTTTATCAGTGTCACAAGCAGAAGATAAACATAATTAAAGCTGTCACAGTTCCAATACAGAATTGTTTAAAATGCATACTCAATTTCTCAAATATTATATGTATTCCCCAAATAAATAATTCTCATATGTATAACTGATTTGTGACAGTAAATGCTCATGGAGCACGCATTTAGCGTATGCACTTATCATCAACCTTATTGTAAACATATCCAAGAGGTATAAACCAGTATAAATCAATCAATTAGCATAATTCAATGTTTTCTTTTAAAATGAATTCTCAGTTTTTCTATTTTGAACTATAAGTCAATATTTTGACGTTTGATAACAGCAGTAAAGTGTACAGATGATTCATCTTAATTCATTAAGCCCCCTACAGATAATGCAGTGACGTAAATAAATTTACCATATTAATAATACAATCCGTCACGTTGTCGGCAGCGCAGCGGAAGAAAACGAAGTACTTTATAAATCCGTTATTCAATATTGTAGAATTTTCAATGATTATAGTATTTAATGGAGAAATCGAGAAATGTCAACGCTTAATATAATATGATGATAAGTCCTGGCAGCCTCAAAAGATAAGTGAAAACTGCATGGATGAGTAACTGAATAGATGACGGATGACGCACTTTCTCTAAGAGATAGAATCCGGATTCATTAAATATTATCAAGCTATCAGCTATTAATTATATTTATAATGTCTACTATTGTGGAAATTTATTATGGTACCTGTTATATACCGTTTTGTATATAGAACCATGCAAATACGGCGTGATGAACGATTTTTAACTTTTCCTTTGACTTCATTATAGCAAAGTACATTTTCTCTAATGAAAATGTAAATTGAAAATGAAACCAGCAAAACAAGTCATTATGCTTCACTTTATGCTACGTGAGCTTCAAGCGATAAAAAGCAAAAGCGGTCCAGTAGTCTACTTTTGAAAGCAGCAACTTAAGCAAGAAAAGTCACATTTAAAGCTTAATGAACAGAAATGACGATCTTTGACCTTTTATTTTTTCCGTCTTTTTTACATTTGACATTGACTTTGACTTTTGTGGAACCAAAATAAATGCTTTAATTGACTAGCTTGCGGATTACCTCACCAACTTGTATGCTCCTGTCAAATATTCACCTTAAAATGGTTTCATGTCTGTAACTTTTACTTACTTGCTTTGTCATCCGGGTAAATCCACTCCTTAGTCACGGAAGCCAGCAGGTCCAGCAAATCTAGGTACTTTTGCTTGGCGTTTGTCTTTGCTCGATCCAGCCTTGATTGAATTCCGGAAAACAATCCCTTCTTCTCCTTTCCTACTACTACTGGCTTTGTCTCTTCTGGAATCTCAGTGGCCATGATATTTGTCACCACAAAACACCAAAAAAGGATCAGGAATACTGAGAAACTTGTCCCAAGATGAAAAACGGAGAAGTTAAGCTGGAACAGCAAATCTTTCAAATGGATTATATTTATAACCCAGTTTTTCAATCATCCACCGTCCATTAGCAGAGTCAAACTGGAACTGCTTACAAATTCCAGTTTTTTAAGAAAGTGTAAAGTTTAATTGGTAATCAAGATATTTTCTGCGTGTGTGCTTTATGGATTTGTATGTAAAGTCTACATATCAATCTCGCCAACCAGTAACCAAGATTTCAACTTTACCTATATTCCAGCACACAAACATCACATTTCATGTATAAATTATGACAAAATTGTAATGCTTTTTTCTCCTTTTCTGTCACACAACTTTACACAGAGATTGGTTATCAATATCGCCTTTACTCCCCGGACCCCGACCACTCTAAACTGACCACTGATGACAGTTTGTAATAAAGACGACGATGAGCCACGCTAATGCTTTTTTTCTCTTCACGAATTTAGGTAAAGTGGATGATATAGATATTTTATCACCATTTATGTTCTTTTTCTAGTACCTACATAATATGCAGTTAATGCACTGATATGTTGTCTGAAACCAAACCACGTTTACATTGCTTCGTTGCGTTCCAGAAACATGACTTTACAACGTGTACCCAGATTACACGGCCAAAATAATAATCCATTTTTAGGTTTAAAAGTGTTCGTTGTCGTGAGTCGTGACTGGAGAAGGCAATAATTTTTCAAAAATGGTCTTTCAAGAAAATGTTACATGATCACTGCACTTATGTATTTTCCAAAGCTGGTGTTATATGATACATGATCTGGTTCTTCTCTGCACCGACAAAACACGCCAAGCCAGTGAGAAAAAGTCAACAAACAACAACAATGCCGACGAGAGTGCGGAACAAAATTATGTTGAGGCAAGTGAATGCTCTCTTCTTGTCTTTCTTTTTAAGCTTCGCTTCATCGTCCATGTCCACTGACATGGCATCTTGCAGGAGTAGAGGTAAAGGTACACGTAAAAGTAAAGGAAATGACTAAAGAAAAAAACAAGCCGTAAGTAGATAGTGAATAGTGACTTAACCCAAGAAAGATTCAAGACATGAGAAAAATCATGCATAAAAAGTGTACACACCAAACCAGGTTTTTGTTCACATTTCTTCCACACACGGGATATGCGGCTAAATAAACTACTAAGTGCTATGAAAAATATAATATGCATATAAGGTTTAAGGTATTTTTTATGCTGAGGCATGCTAGAAAGAGGACGTCAGCATCAGCAGCACCAACAACAATTATACTGATTCTGTATCGTGAGGTTGGTTTGATGATCATGATTATAATGATAAATAGGAAGGGAAAAGGATTAAAGAGAGAAAAAATTTTAAATACAAAATGCTTAACAGTGCTCACTCCAATATCTGGCTGGCTTGTAAGAAATATACCGGTCACAAATAAGCATAAAATATCTGAAGATCTTTTCTTGTGTCAAATCCCAGGAGGATGCAAAGATTACATGCTGAACACAACGGTGGACGATAATGCCCAGGGGGATCATAAAAATAAAAGACGACTGGGCTATTGACTGCGGTCCTGTAATGGTTGCTGCTGGGACGATATTCTATAAGCATGATTTTTCTCTTTTTTCCTTTGTTCAGTCAAACAGGTAACGTTGAAAGTACATAGCACAACAGCATTTAGTTTGCGTAAAAGCTGAGAAACCAGACTAGGGACTCGAGCTAAGGACTGACTGAAATGTGCAAAAAAAGGCAAAATCATTATTGCGAAAATTATTGCATGCTCATCTTCAATCTCAGCTCAATTGAATCCAAGCCACGAAAATAAAATAAGAAAATGGCTTTATAATAGTAACAAGTACATGCGGTGCGTATTAAACATGACTCATTCACGATCGTCATGTGTGTGTGCGAAAATTCACAGCTTGATGGGTATCACATCAAGCAGGGGAGTGCTATCATCATTATATCAGTCCATTATTTTCAGGGGCGAGCAAAATCGCGAATTTAATGGTGTTTATAAGCTTGAATATTGTTCATTGTATTTCAATACATCTTTCATTTGATATTCTCATGCTTGGAGTAAGTGCTCATGCATTCATAATTTTTATAAGCTTGTTCTCGTTAGTCATTAGTGCATTATTTACTTTTATTGACAGAAATCTGGTTTTATGTTTAAAATGTTGAGAGCGTACACATTTGAATTTAGTACAATTATCATTCTCCTCTATTTTCGTTTTCATTCATCCAGTTAGTCCTAATTTTAACCATTTCGAATTCGTTTCGGATCGTCAATAAAGTAGTTCTTGTGATCAGATTTCCCATGCGCAAATTTGAAATGCTTCCAGAAATTCACGGTTTTCCAGCCAGAAATATTTTGGCATTTCTCACAGTTGCATCGCTTGCTTTCATTTGCTAGCATCTATTTGTAGCAAAAGGGAAATGAAAAGTGAACAGCTCCACGGTGAAAGTTTCAATATTTAGCCTTTTCATTGTTACCTGCATGCTTAGTTTGTAAATTCCAAGTTTCTTGTATTTCAGAGGGTCATCGCTAGCAAACTTTGCTCCAAAATGCTTTTCGTACCACATCTGAATATCTTCTAGATGAACTTTATATTGATTATTGTCTCTGCCACACTAAAGATATTAAATGCAAACAAACAAGTGTAAAAAATATTTTATTTACTTGGGTATTTTTTAAAATTTATTTTGTACGTACGCTTTGTACCTCTGATCTCATTTTTTCAAACGATCGTTGGTTCAGTTCATTTAGAAATTGGCCATAGTACACCATAAAGTTATCTAAATGCTGATCAAGTTCGCATGCCCTACAAGATATAAAATTGATTCAAATGTACCAAACAAAAATGAACAATACGAATTTGGATTCTTGTCATACGTAAATCGAGATGCAGTCGAAGTTACGTAAACGCCGATTATCATGGGTTGATCTTCTTTCGGACGAGGAAATGACATGCCTACCGAGTATCCTAGTTGCTTAATCATTCGTAGATATTGAAAACACTTTACTCGACAGAGGGACTATAAGCAGCAAAACTGTTTCACTCATAATTTGAAACTCACATGATGTTAAAAATCTCTCATTAAAAATGCGATTGGAAATACCAAAGTATGGCTCCAAAGCATGTACTCGGCCGGATCATAGTTTCCAACACAGTAAAAGTTTTGCACAGTAGTGGTGGCTGCGTAGAAGTTTTCAGATTTGAAGCGAATGCACTTTTCTCCAGCCCGAATGTAGTTAGTGTAAGCAAAGCAAGTCTTTGTCTGCTTTCATCATCCATTAAGGGATAATTCATAAATTAAGTCATACATTACTGTGCTATAATTAAGTTGTAAGTGTTTTGCAACATGATCTCACTCGCAAATATTCCTCAAGAATTAGTCTGGTTGTAGAGAAATAACGAATGTATTTCAAACTCTGCTTATTAATCAAATCAATCACGTCAGTTGCCGCTGGAAGTGATACATTCCCACTAAAGAGTAGATAGCCCATTGCCTTCCACTTAAAAGCTTCACTAAACTTATTGACTTCCACTAGCGAGCAATTTGGAATGTGGCTGAGGGCTTCGGACAATGGATCATCAGAATGATTGCACAGCATGAAATGCATCATGTCCCTAAATTGTATTTCAAATAGTATGCTTTTTTGTACATTAAGAGTTTTATATTTATTTACATGTTGCTCCAGACTCACTTAAAAATGCTCATTGTGTTTGTGGCAAACACAACATCGTAAATAGCTCTCAATGCAGTTTTAGCCACGCTCAACTTTGCTTCGGTCACAGGTGCAGAAAATAGTTTTCCATTAACTGCTTCAATAATGGAATACATTCTTTCCTCAAAACCGGAAAAGAAAATGGTAACTCCCACGCTATGCGGAATAATGGCTACAGAATAGTCAGAGTTGTTTTTGATTTCCTGTGTTGTAATCAAATATTGAGCTGTTATCCACAGAAGGGTTAGGGCAAAGCTAGAGAAAGTCAAAATTAGCATTTTAGATAATATTTTTAGGTTTATCAAAATATATGCATTTGGAGTGCGATTTTACTTTCGTGGAGTGGACATGACATCTGAATTAATGTAGTTGACCAAACAAAAGCTTTCATAATTGCCAGGCTCATTGCCCATGTGCTGTGCTTTCATGACTTTCACTCCCCACGTATTTTGCACTGTTATTCACAAGATGATTAATACGTTGCTTTAACACCTGTATGGTATTCAATATTTTATGCATACGTTCAATATCCTGTCTTTCGATATATCCATAATTGGGTGGAGGCGTCAACTGCATTACCACCTGCTTAAGATTCAGCCTGGACTGTAGGGCTCGTAAATTCGGGGCTGAACCCTGCTTTTTGGAGGTTAAGTTACCAAATCTCTTCTTTATGGGCTGTTGCACATACTCTGTGTCCTGATACGGTAGCTCATCAATTTCAGCCCCATTCATATAGTTTCCAAGCGGAGTTGTAGAGGGAAGAGTTTGTATGGAAATCATGTTTTGCAATTTCAAATGTGCCAAAATCGTCCGAATTTCACGGGTACTACAAGTCGCATTTTGCCATGAACCCACTTTAAGAATGTTATTGGGTTCCTCCGTTTGGAGAGCATGAGCTAAGGAAATATACAATGGGAACACGTCCCTTGTATTCGAGTCAGTGTATGTAGACACCCGTTCTTGTCGGAGCTTCATCTGTTTGAAGACATTTTGCCATTCTGCATCAGTAATTGTTTCCAGTTGTCCGAGAAATGCTAACGTAGCATTGACAATGTCGGGAACATGAGCTTGTCCTTCCGGCGTCAACATGAAGTCAAGAGTAAAGAAGGTTGTGTACTTATTCTCCAGCATAAAGTAATCCAATTTGGAGTTGCAGAACATTGTCCAAATATATTTTCTATCAAGAACAAAGAAATATAAACTATTGCACCCAACGTGCACACTCCCTGTATAAAAATGATATTAAAAGCTGCACAAAGCTAACTTTTCCATCAAAAAGTGAGCCAGGCTTCCTTCTCCTTCATCCCACAGCAGTTGACTGAGAACGGTTAGACTTTTGTTTTCAAATTTATCTAAGAATGCTTCTGATATTGGCCAAACAAGCCAAAGCTGTGAAAGGTGAAAGCAAAAAATGTTTTAAACCTATTTTTTTTTCATAAAATTTTCCATGTTGGAATGGAATGTCTCACATTGGAAAGTGAGCATGGTCCTTGAAGGACAAAGTCTTTGCCTAGACTTCCTGAAATTAGTTTTTCTTTAGCTGAGGGACGAGTTTCCCGTCGAATTCCTCTATTACCTCTTGAAATACTACTGAAGTGGTCTAGTAGTAATGCTTCTTGTTGTTCGAATGGTTGAATGCTCTTATTTATCAAAATAATATAATTATATCGCCATTAATACAATGCTGAAATGTGTTATTTAGTATGGGTAAACCTACTTCGTATCCTACAGTCATTGCAGTTGCTACATAATGTTTCCGGTGAAAGTCCCGCATCACTTTTTGCAAATCCTTTGGAGCATTCAATGTTGCCTGATTCCCACATGGAAATTTCCCAAGTGGATGCTCTTCCCTTGCCATAGCTTCTTCAAGCACAGCTATTCTTTGCCATACTTGATGATGCTTTCTCAAGTTGAACTCTAATAGATTACATATGAAATTATTCCTTTGTGATTTCCCTGTAATCTTCGTTCTAAAATCATCATACCAGAATCCACCGCATTAATCTCTCGTTTGGTCATACTATTTTCAAGTTTAGGACTGGATAACATGCTAGCTAACATATCCATACTTTTGTTGATACAAGTTAATGGTATTGAATGAAAGTAAGTCGTGGTATGAATCTGAGTAAACGCGTTAAAATCGTAGCCTTGTGTCTATTTTGGAAATTCACAAAGCAAAAGTTGGCTAGATTGGTAATAATATTGCACTTAAATTGGATTTCCTTATGAATGCGTAAAATTCAAAATCTACCAATATAAATTCAAAGAATTCTTCCTCCTTGGGATATTTTTCGGAACCGTAGTGCACCATGTGTTCCAGAAAGTGAGCCAACCCTAAGCAGTTGGGTGGAGCGTCAGTATGTCCGACGTTCACAGCAACGGCTACGCTAGCTTCCAAATTCTTTCTATTATGTTTGTAAAGGCTAGTCTGGGAAAAGTCTTCTTGGCTAGTTGGTGGTCCCTTTTTACCATTTTTGGAGCTAATATTTTTCTCTATTAAACGCGCAAAAGCTTCTCCCATGACCAGACTGGCTAATGGAAACCGTGCTTGGCCAAATGGGGAATCGTGCTGAGAATGAAATTTTCTATCCTGTTCCAAAGCCTCTTCGATTGCTTTCTTAAAGTCTTCGGTACTTCTTGCACCAACCTGTCCAGAGTTAGTAAGGCGTGGTCTTTTAATAAGCACCGCGCGGATCCCGTTGGACAGCGTGACAACTCTGTATTCGTTCATATCGCCAACACCCGGCTTTTGTGGTGTCATTCTACTGATAATCTTGATTGAACTAGTACGAGGCTTTTTAGTAGGAGCAGGAGTGTCAGAAATGGGTTTGGAATCCGTACGTGCCGTGTATTTTCTTTTAGATGGGGTTGATGGAGTTTTTGCAAAGGTGCTAAAGATGGATGCAGAACTATGCTCGGGTACGAGAATCTTGGGATCATTATTGTCTTCGATTCCGTCCATCGCTGGATTCTCGTTGTGTAGCAGAGAGTCCCCTGCTCCACCTGTATCCATCCTGTTATCATTTTCTTCATGCAGCTGTGCAATTACGTTTTGCAAATATTCTTCTTGGTCTATTGTCAATTCGGGGGGATCAAGAAGAACAGGAGAGGTGGCCGAGGGTGGGTGGCTCGGCAAAATATCCGGCTCCGGAAAACACGAAGAGTTCATATTGACTTTTTGCATCTTTAACGGAACTTAACGTACATAACCTTTGGTTTTTGTCATGAAATCATTGCAAAATGCAGTTTGGAAACATTAAAATAATAAACCACAAGAAAAAGTGTCATAATTTAGAACTCATTTGTTAATGTTACCCTCAAGCACTATGACACCACGTTCATAAGCGCTACGAGTTCATAGGTGATGGATGAAGTTATGAAGCAAAAATGCTTATCATGTTGACCAGTAATGCAAAAATGTACTCTTTCATCTAATTCAATGTTCAATTCATTTTATTCAAACTATTTGAATCATAATATGCATAATGGTTTGCTTGGCTAGCTTTTAAAATTCATCCTCGTGATTGCTAACAACGACAATCGTAGAGTCGTCTGAATCCGTATCATCATTATCATCATCGACATCTACGTCGAGTCCCTGGTCGTCATCTTCCATTGCAATTCCCACTGCGCCCCTTCTTCCACCTCGCAAGTCCAACAGGAAGGGTAAAGTTTGAAAAATGAATATCCTGTGGTCTTCATCATCCACCGAAATCGCATTGCGATGTCTGCTATGCCAGTGAGAGTAATCCTCTGGCTCTCTCATATTCACATATTCAATGTCCAAGGAGTCCTCATCAAAAGTGTCTTCGTTCCATCCCTCCTCAAATTCAAACGTAAGGTTAAACTTTACCGTAAAAATTGGATAAGGAGAGTCAATATCCTCGTCCACTTGACTTAGTAGCGACACCAAATCTCGATTCGTGTTCAACGGTGCATCAAAAGTAAGCATGAGAAGATTGAGTTTCCGCAACTTGAACAGATTTTTTATCATTGTTAGCGTCCTAGTGTGAGTATATTGGTGATCTGCCACCACAATCGTTTTTACCACTACCTTGTAATTGCAATATTTATGACAATTGATTTATTTCCAATGATTTTGTAATGCACTTGTGCAATATTAAAATGGCTAGACCAAATAGAGTTCAAATTCAAATACCATTTCCAGTTTCGTATACTTTCTGAGAAAATTGGGATCCGCCGGGGGCTCCACGAGACTCATGCTAATGTACAACTTGACCAGGGAAGGAGGTAGCTTGTTGATGTTCCTTAACACGGTTTCGTTGTCCCTTCCGGTAATTTTCAGAACGCGAAGGTTATGGCAAAAGGAGAACATTTCCAGGTTCAGTTGTACCGTGTCTTCGGACTGCACCGCAATGTCAACGTAGCTCAGCGTTTCCTTCGAGGAAAACATGAGAGAAGTGAGAGTCTCCTCCAACCATAATCCAGACAGGTCAGAAAATGACAAAAGAACATCTACAAGTTGGGTTTGTTCCATAAGCAATTTTTGCCAATAGGCTGTGCTTTGTTCTCGAGCTTCCTCCCGGTCTCCAATATATCGAGTGAGGTAAATCTGAAGCTTGTTAAGTTTAGAAGGAAATTGAGACAGGTCGCTACTGCTCGTGTTATCATGTTTCCCCTCAAACTCGGGTAAAAACAATTGTTTCAGTGTGTGCTGATGGGCTTGCAGGAATCTTTGAAGAGGCAAGTTTTTCCAGTTGATTTTAGCAGGGGATACTGTTCCGGCTTTTGGGTAAACGTAAAATTGAACCGTTCCCAAGTTGGGAGCTCGTACGTTGTTCAAAATGAAGGTAACATTGTTCAGTACAACGTAATAAAGGCGTTGCAAATTCAGTTCGTGCTCCAGGGCGCGCTCTGGTTCGTTAAGTCTGACAACGAGTGGCAGGGCCGAGGGATATGAGAACTCATTCATTACCACCTCCAACTTTTTCAGGCTCTTTAACCTGATCGGGTGGGATAGAATTGGAGGCTCATGGCTTTGGTATGCTTGTAACCTCTCCTCAGCAGGAAGTTCTTGGCTGGGTTCTGGAAACGGGTAACCGGTTATATCATTACTGTGCAGTGCAATTCCTCGGATGACAAAGTGCGCCAGACTGGGAAACTCCAGTAAATGTCGGATTTTCCATTGAGCTGGCATTTTCCCGGATATGGTGAGTTTCTTTAGGCAGTTGGGAAATTGAAGGAGGATACTACTGCTGTTGGGGCAATCCTCGGGTAAGTCAATTCGCCAGTTTACTATACGAGCCTGTACAACCTTCACACTTTGGACAAACTCCAGGTTCCCGGGAACGGAGTCATCAATTTTTACCTTTAAGCCTACCAAGCTCTCCACATTATAGAGCCAACTGGGACAAACCTGCCGGGCAGTGTGGATAAAGTCGGCACTCAATTTGGAACAGAGTTTATTGAATACCTATGAAATAGCACCACCGTTTTGGATTAAATATGGAAAATGCCAGTTTTTAGCCAATCGGTTAGTATGAGAGATATTGTGCACATTTACTGTACAGGCACAGGTAAATTTGCCCACGGAGAATCCTTGCAGCTCGGTTCAAAGTCAGCCACTCCTGGAGGTCCATCCCCGTCCAGCAAGTGACCACCACCAGATGCCATTTAAGAATTCACTAGAATTTTGAATTTTGTGACTAAAGACGCTCTTTATTTTCTTAACGCTTTTAACAATATACTTGACTGATATATTTAGTACTCTATCACCTAAATTATAACAAAAAAACTAACAATATAATTTTATTTTTTATATGAAAATATTTGCAAAAATTCATAAAAAGTCAAACGTAGAAAGTTTCTATGGCCTGACGATAGCTTATCGACATCGATTTTAACAACAGAATAAAGTCAACATGAAAGAATTATTATATAATATGTATGTACAATGTACAAGGTACAAAGGGTCTGGTTCACTGGTAATGACAATGAAGCAATGAATTTTCAGTGAACATGGCGCCAGTCGTAAGCGTTTTGTTGAGCTTAGAGTTTAACTACTATTGTAGGTATCCAGAGGCTGGTACCCGCCGCGGCGACAACGCTTGAAAATATAAATGCCCAATGAAATGACAACAACAATCAGCAATCCAATACCTACAGCAATTCCCAGTACAACGCCAGTACTCCTGCGATTATCCGCTTTGCACTCTTCCGCAGTACTAAATTCATTTGCGGCTGGATCCTTAGGGTCTTGATTATCCAACTTGAAAGCTTCAAACTGAAGGCTTTCGGTAAGCAGGTAAGAATTGCCCTGATCACCTTGTAGATGTTCATTCGCGTTGCAAATGAAAGAATGCTTGAGCGGGGTCAGGAAAAATGGTCCCACGATTTCCACTTTCTTAGCATCTGAAATGACAGTTATAATTATATATTTAAAACAAATGCTAAATGCTGATATTTTGTGGGTTGATTATGTAGATTGTAGATATTACTTACGAGCATATTGGTAATGTATGGAACTTATGGCGTAATTTTCATCAGCCTGTTTAGAAAACTTGAATGTAAGAGTGTTGTTTCTTTTTGAGGCGTCTGGGGTTGTGGTTGTCGACCACCAGTTGATTCTAAGTGACTGTGCATCGCCATCACACTTTCCAGAAACGTGTACATTCTCTGTAGTGCTTGGAACGTCAATTGTAAGAAGCTCGGTCTTGTTGTCGGGGGTGGTGACATTGACGTGGAGCTGAATTGCTCCCTTCATGAGAATGCAGGGGCTCGTACTCGTATCTCCTTTTACGGACCAGCTTCCAACGTTCTCTGGAAATGGTGGCGGTGTGGGAGCCACCGGAGGAAGGGTTGTTGTAGCAGGTCGAGTGGTTGTAGTGGGTCGAGATGTTGTTGAAGCTTTGCTTGTGGTGGTGTCAGGGGCTTTTGTGGTGGTTGTAGATGCCTTGGTGGTAGTTGTAGGTGCCGCCGTAGTTGTTTCAGGTGCCTGTGAAGTGGTTGGGCGCTCAGTTGTTGATGTCGTTGTAGATGGAGTAGAAGTTGAAGGCGTGGTGGTTGTTTCTGGTGTCGTCGCTTCCGTTATAGGTCTGCTCTGATCTTCTTCTGGAGCCGCATTTGGCGGTTGAGTGACATCTTGTCCCAGGGCGATGACAACCAGGGACAGAAGTATAATGGCGCAAATTTTCCGTGTCATCTTTCCTTATCGAAAGTTGAGCCTTTCCTAAAGGTAAAAAATACGTAGCAAAACTTTTACATACGCTTTTTCAAGAAAATCATTCACACAGATTTACAATGCAAGGTCTTTTATTACCCCAATACTAATACAAACCACTTAGTAATAAAAAACTGGAAATTAATCCAAACTGAATCCGACAGAGCTAAACTATAAATTATTGTTCATGGAACGAAAGATTTGTTTTGGGTGTAAATGTTTTAAGTTAGCAAGTTGCACTCATAGTCACGAGGCACCACGCGCACACTCGAATGGAAGTTTATCACGAGTTATCATTCAAACATTACGCAAGCTTGTACACAACAGAATACCCTCCTGGCTCAACATTGGCGTTGTCCAGAAAAATATTACAATTTGTCACTCAAATGAACATACCCAAGTTACAACGTATACAACAATGACCCGTTGACCTGACTAGATTCCGATTGTTGGTTCCTAACTAACTTGACACAGCACACAATGAACAAGGCTGTTTTCTTACATGGCCGACAAATTGTTTAGCTTTGTCTATTGTCTTTAACGTTTGCTTACTCTTAGCAGGACAATGACAGCTTGAAAAACTAGATGAATAATATTTAGCTATTTAGCTTTAACCCATCTATTATACCACAATTGTCTATTGGATATACTTTTCATGAAGAATAAGACGTTCATAAATGCCAAATGCATGCATGATCATGATCACCACAATGTACACGGACAATAAAGATAAAATACAAACAAAAAATGATAATTTACCTATTGTGCACTCCGTTTATGCTCTGTTCTCTTGTAGATTTGAATTTGATGTTGAACAATAAACAACTTGGTCTTCCTGGAATTTACGATAGGATATCACTTATCAAAAGACACTTTTAGTATGGGAATATATGCAGCTGGAAAATATTGAAATGGCACCGGCACCGAATAATATTCACTCGTATATAAACCTGTGCCTTTTCTACCATGAAGAAGGCATGAAGAATGGAAGCTTATTCGTAGCGGAGAGACAAGGGAAATTGTTTTGTGTACCGATAAAGATAAAAAATTGTGATGATAAGGGAGACGGGAGGGGACCCAAAAGTCAAATCTTGTGATAATACTCGTCCACTCTGACAGAATCTGAAACGTCAAGTGATCATGTATTTTTAATACAGTAGAGCATAAGCAACAGTACAGGCTCCTTGTTTGCTTCGTTTCAAAAAACTATATAAAGCCTAAACAGCGTTGTCATCATATTCCTTGTCTGTTTTACCGCAACCAAAATTTTATGATGAGCCATTAAAATATAAATGTACATGCATTACCCTGTAAAATGCGATTATTTTTTGTGGAGAGCTTTTGACTATAGTAGCTACTAGTACATAATGTATAAAGAGAATATAGTAACTGTAAAGTTGATTGTAGTTTGCATAAGGTTATTATGTACGTGCATGCTTGAGAAAGCATTGTGCCAAAAAATACAAGAAAAAAACTGCAAAGTATATCCAACTATCCAGAAGATGATGATGGGTCTGGGTCTTAAAAAGATATATGAAACTAAAGCATTTCGTGCACTGGAATATTATGTTGGCAATTGGATATGTGCAAATGTGCATAGTCGGCGTAATTCCTGTCTTGCAAAAAAATTGAATGCTGCTTTGAGGTTCCACTGTTGCTAGTTGCTGATCATGTTGGTATGAGTCATAGTCATTCTTCTTGTGAGAAAAAGAAACGATGGAAAACGTTGAAACCCCAAACTGCGCTCAACTAAAAATGCCCTACCACAACACAAAGAAAGATGTTGTTCATGTATAGTAATAAGGGAGATATTTATCCGACCGCGTAGAGACAGACTTTATCTCCCCCATTCCCTTATTTAGCAGACATTCCTATTTTTCTTGTCTGCTAAATCAGCCACCCAATTTAGCCGCGAAAATCACTACTTTAGCAGACAAAAAACTTAAGATTTTTTCCCAAAGTTTTAAATGCTTGTTTGCATGCAAAGATAAATGCATGAAATCAACTTGAACATTCTCAAAAACCAACAAATGCGATATTTTATTTGGCATTCTGATATCTGATGGTACAGGTACGACGGGGAGCCTTTGAACACTTTGTAAGTTTCATCAGTAGGACACTTATGTCTAAAATGGAATGGTGTAAAATATTACCGAATTAAAACTCATACTGGTGTTGAGCTGAGAACACAGCAATACGTGGTTTTTTGTATGAAGCTTAAAAGTACGAAAAACGTATTGTATACTGTACACATACGTTGATAAGGACTTTAAGATTTTAACAGTGTGACAATCTAGTGCAAAACGAAAGGTCAAACAGCTGTGTTTGGGGACCATGCACGTACATCTCAAACTTCATAAAACATGTTCTGTTATTCAGACCGCTGTGTCAGTTGTAATTATCAGCAACATCATTATTGAAACACTAATAGTACTCATATCCGACCCATTTAGAGTCGAAATACACTTGTGTTGACAACCTCTCCGCATCTGTATCAGAATAGCATGTCGACCTTATAGTGCTTAAAAATCCCTTACCCTTGAGAATTCAAGTACGTTCAAGTTGATTTCATGCATTTACCTCTGCATGCAAACAAGCATTAAAACTTTGGGAAAAAATCTTAAGTTTTTTGTCTGCTAAAGTAGTGATTTTCGCGGCTAAATTGGGTGGCTGATTTAGACAAGACAAGAAAAATAGGAATGTCTGCTAAATAAGGGAATGGGGGAGATAAAGTCTCTGTCTACGCGGTCGGATAAGATTTTCCCTAGTAATAATATAATGTTTGGTTTGATAATGTTATGTTGTAAGCAAGTTGCTCAAAACAATAAAGAATGAATTTTTTAATGGAACACTTGACTTTTCGTCTATTTGTCTCATTCATACATTTTTGCCGGAGGTTGATATTTTGGTTGATGATGATGACTGGTGGTATAGAGTTTCAGTGAATCAGAGTATTAATCAGTTCATACTTTTTGCATCTAGTAAAATGGAGTAATTTTTGCTCTTTCGAGCTTGTTTTTGATACTTATGCTTACACATGCAAAAATAAGTCAACTCATTGACTATTTATTAACAAAAATATTTTTGTTGTAATATTTATTAAACACAATATCTTGAAGAATGGTATAATCACAGATTAAGAAACTATCAGAATTGCTAATTTGAAACAGATTATGTATGTAATACTCATATTTTATATTATATTTCTTATTCTATTAACATCATTTGATTATATATAATTTATATAATGGACTAATGGACATTACTATAACCCAGACATACAACAAAATCACATTAAACTTATAAAATATTGTATTATAATGGAAGCTGCAGAAACCTAAAAATAAATTGTAAATGAAAAATGGCACATTTGCATTGCATCTTTGCATCTTTTTCCTCAAGCAGACAATACTTTGTAGCCAAATCCGCCATTTCCTTCGGGACATCTTCTTCGTCTATAGCCAAGCGACAGGAGCACCACAAAAATGAGCAGAATGACCAACAGCGCTGCAATCCAAAACCAAATGATGTAGGTCATCACGGCATCAAAAACGTATATCTCATCCGAGTCGCAAAGCACACTCCTTGAGAATTCTCCCACGGTCAGAGTGTCCAGATTTGGTCTAAACGCCTCCAATTGCATATTACTCAGGGACAACTGCATATCCCCCACCATCATGCCTTGGTTGTCCTTGAAGCAGCTCATTGACATGTTAATAGGGGTCATATACTTTACCAAATCCGAAACGGAATATGACACCAGACCATCATCCCCATTTCCAATTTCTCCGTTGTAATAAACCACCGTAACGGCCACCAGTGCGTATTTATCCTCGGGTATCTTCATCTCGCTGTACTCACTTGTAAAATTGGTGGCAAAGCCAAAGTATACCGAGTTTTGGTACACTTTTCTTCCCGGAATGCTGACATTCCATTTGAGTATAATTTCCTGGTAGTCGTTATTCAGGGTATTACATGTTCCGGAAGCTTCCGCATCATGTGGCACGTCAATATCTACATGATCTTTGTTGAACCAGGTAGGATTGACGGGTACAACAAGCTTTATATCCCCTCTGAGCATAATGCAAGGCAGGTGAGAATTTTCATACTGAACGGTCCACGTGTGGGACACAAGATCGGCAATGTGGTGCAAGCGGATTTGCTCCTGATATTTGTCCGGGTTAAAGTACTTGTCCGCATCATTATCATTGTCGGTGGGCAGACTGCTGACCTTCTTGTTTTGCTCTTTGTCATCGTCCATCATTCCGTCATCTTCGTCGCCTTCATCCTCATTCCAGTAGTCTCCATCTTTAATTTCCTGTGGGGTACTAAGCCTTGGGTTTGACTCTTTTGTGGAACCACGTAGCCTTGGTGTAGTCACTGCTTCTCTCCATGCTCGTTCCGTTGCCTTCGGAGATACTGATGGCGCAGCTTTCACTGTGGTTGCTTCATCATAGCCAATTGTAATTTTGTCGTGTTGATTGTGGTGTCCATGCTCCATTGAGTAATCATCCTCATAGGAGTCGCCCCACCAATCAGACTCATCAGAGTATTCGTAAGAATCAAACACGCGACTTGCAAGCATGCTTGCAAGAGTTTTGTTACTTGTCACCGGCGTCTCTTTAGTCTCGTTCTTCTTCTGTGGATCTTCACCAGAGTGATCAAACATGCCGTATTCGTAGTCCAATCCATTCCAATGGGCTACATTTACTTCACCTTCTTCCAAAGCACTTTGGTTCTTGGCGTAAGCACACGTTGCTACCGCTAGTAATAGCGAAATTGACAACACAAAATTTCCTCTTGGGTTCATTTTTGCAAATCTTATATATAATATTAGTTTCAAAAAATTACTGCAACAATTAGCTTAAAAAATACAGTTACTTTTTTGCACACAAAGTATAAATTACAGGCTTACTGCGCAAAAATAGTGTTTTCTGCAGGAAAACTGTTAAAAGATGGAGCACCAATGTATAGACTTCTCATTATCTTGAAATGAAATATCGGGACAAGGAGTTGATAACGCGGTACACTGCATGAATTCTCATATTACGTTGGAGGTTAGTATTTACTTAACCAAGCCAAAGTTGATGATGATAAAAATTTATTATTGACATTTTTACTCTCATAGCAAGTAGGTATGTTCGTCGTAAGTACTAATATCCTGTGTGTTCCATAGTATTACTCAACAGGTTATAAAAATATGTTTGCAACAGCCATTGCTCATATCACAATTACCGTGCAGCATGTCATGGACGCTCCTGCTTATTACCAAAATGTTATCATCAGCTCTTTTACGAATGTTATTAAGAACATACATAATATTCAGCGTCAATTTACCAATATACTGTATAAAAATGGTTGTTAGCACTTGTTCAGCGTATTCTTATCGATACTACATAAGTACGGGGTATATTGCGGTGTTTTTCGCTTCACTTGCGTGGCTTGTGTGCACATCACTTATCACCACTAAATATCCTACTCGCTCATTGTTCATTTTTAGTTGAAAACAAAAATGATTCCAGAAGGTTTGGGTTTTTGTGCGTGGTAGGTGTAGGCGCTTCCACGAATTTTATGAACAAAGCCAGGAAAGGATTGAGCCAAGCCAATATTTGAAAACTGTGACGCGTTTTGGATTCACTCAAGAAGTGACAAAATGAATCATGCTCCAGGAGTGTGACACACGTTCGCGTTGCACCTAGTGGCATCTGTCATAATTCACACGTTGAGTATAGTAGCATCAGAACCGTATGTAATTAAATTAATCGGGCCAAGTGCACACGGAACAAAGATATTTGCCCGGGCTGTAGTTGAGTGTTTGTGAGAATAATACACTAGCGGGTACAGATGGTGCTTCACAGTTCATAGATGAGAGTTCGGATAGGTCAAAGTCAAGTGGTGAAAAAGTTGCTTTAGTGAAATGGAGAATTCATATGTATATAGTTTTTCTTTGTACAACTTGCATTTATTACATCAATCCAACTTTCTCATAAGAGCTTCTCGAAACATTATACGACGAAGACAGATTAAAAACGTGTGTGTGTACAAGTAAAAGTTAGAGAGTATATTTAAACAACTTAAACAATTTTTCCTATACGAACATATAATCAGCTAAAGTAATTTTAGCTAAACTATTCATTTTTCACCGCACAAAAACAATCTCTGACTTTTCGACTTTTTCTCCTTCGAATACAACAAAACAAAACGAGACTATTATTGAACTGAACAACAACACGAGAGTATTATGCACACACGTTTTCCTTGCTTTCACTTCTTGAAAAAATCCAAACGTACTTATTACTAAATAGAGAGATAAACAATATAGCAATATGAAAACTGATATAGATTTCATGCACATTAAGTAATTCGTAATATACAACTAAACACTCCACACAAGTTGATTTTTTTATCTACACTGTTTATATAATATATTATTTTATATTTTAGAAATTTTAAAACAAAATCTCATTTTGCAGAGACCGATTTGGAATCTTAAGTTCATAGTGAACAAATCTTGTAATCTTTTGGCTTAAAAATTTAAACTTTTGTATGATTGAACTTACACTATATATTACACATAAATTTTAGACATATTTTTGCTTTATTAAAAAATTAAACATTTTAATGTATATAAAGTCTATTTTATACCTACTTGTTTGTCTTTCTGCTAATTAGAGTATATTTAGGCTATACAGTTAAAATTCCATAGGCCATTAATGCAGACAATGCTTCCTGCTTGCTTAATAACAACAGTACGTATCGTCAGGTCATTTGGTTATTGAATTTTAATATATTTGAGTATTTGCTGTAGGTGTGGTTTCTTACTTTTTGCAATACCTAACAAAGGATCATGTAATCATGTATATCCGGGCATATATATTGTTCGTTGTCTCTTAAAAACTACGATTTATACAAGTAGTATACAAACTGCATAGTAGATGGGATTTAAAATCTAAACTTAATGTTTTTCCTTTTTTACAACTTAAGCACACACAAAACTATTATACAACCAAAAATGTTACACATGCATAATATTTTCAAAGTATTTTGTATACATCTTCAGTAGAAATATAATGTTTAAATATAATTTACTCTTATTAAATTTTTTATACATCTTTACAGTTTTTATGCTAAGCTATTGATATAACAAGAACAAACAATTAAACTTGAGCGACAAAACAATTGAAACTAAATAGAGCGATATCCATATTTTGAGATACATTTTGTAGAGTATTTTATAAAATATTACGCATTGCTGTGTATAACATTTATTTAGTCTACCAAGTTTATATAGCTCTATACCTAATATTGTCATCATCAGATTTAGAGAAAAATGCATTTTTCTGTGTGTAAAATGAACTCATTACTGGCATAAAATAAGGTAAGAGATTGACAATTGTATTGATGAGAGAGAGCCTCGGTAGAAATTTCAAAGTACACAGAGCGTATTGAGTATTATTTTAACAAAAAAACCAAATAAAAAATTGAGTATTTTTAAGTACGCATACCTGAGAACTCACGAGTTTTATGTATACAAGAAAAATGACCTTTTGTTACCTTCAAACAAATTTTGGTGTCAATTTTTTGGGGGAAATAGCACAACAATGAAATAACAGCTACATATAACTACCAAGTATATTTCTAAGCATACAGTTAACTTTGAGTTGAGAGTAGCAGTTTCGTAAAATTACCAAGCTCGATATTAAACACCTTACCATATCCTCACTACACTTTAATGAAGTATCTCATCACAGAGCATATCATATTAAAATTGTACCCTATTTAGTATGTTTATATTTACAGACTAAATTCTACTGGCAAATTTGCTGCCATTTTCTATTTACAAGTATTTGCCACTTTTTCACTGACTTTCTCAAAACTTGAGAAAGTTTAGGCAGTAATAATAATATCATTGTTGGTTCATTTGAGTATATAACTGTACATTGCACACATGTGTTTGCCTATTTTGCCGAGTATTTTAGCAGTTGAATATCATCATCATACTAGTGGAACAAGATGAGAAAACTATGTAGTAGTAATTATGTTAGCCTAAGGTCAACTGATAACTAAACTGTTAGGGTTGTTAATTGATATGTTTTGGAGTTCTTGGATTTGATTGAGAACTTAACAACTACCATTTACAAAAGACTATTCTATTTAAAACCCTACAACTGATGTAAGAGAGCGCACCTATTTACTTAACTACTATAGCTATTTTGTATACGCATTGAAATCCTTATGATTTTTATAGTATTGTCATGAGTTGCTCCAAATTGTCCAATAAAAATTGGCAAGTTTTCTCTCTGTACATAAATTACAATTGATCAGCTAGCTGTTGTAGCATTCCTTCTTAGTAAAAACGATTATGTCGCAAGAATGGCATAGCCCTTACTCTATTAAATGCCTTACCTAATCTACGTCTGGAAATATTTTTTTTACAAACTGTACATTAAAGATAACTGGCTAAAGACAAAACACATTCTTAAAACATCATTGACCTGGCACGCTTGTCTGGTCACCAAAAACCTTTCCAAACCACTTTAAAGAGTAAATGTTTAGCCTCATTTTTTCAGCATTTGGGATTTGAAAAGATGTAAAAAAAATTATTGGCACAAAATATAAATGTTTGATAGTTATTATATCATATGTAGTTATACTTTTGGGATAAATATATAAAACATGAACGGGATCAACTGCCTGTGTATATACAATTTTAATAACAAGAGTAGCAATTCATTTTTACAACACGCAGGAAAGGGAAATAAAAACCGTAGATTCCTCCATCCATTCTCAGCGATGATGATATGACGATAATGTGGTCCTGCCACCTCCGACTTTATATACAAGATTGATTCTCTAGTTGTACTCTGTTGCTTTATTTGTGTTTGCTGTTTTTGCATATAAGTTGTCCTTTTTTGCGATCCGCGAGTGGAATATATAGCGATAATATATATATAGATGCGATTATTTGGGAAGCAAGCACTTAATCATCATGATGAACCGTTTTGAGGAACTTGCACAAGAGGTGGCGGCTGCTGCTGGGAAGCATGCTCATGCTGCTGTTGAAGATCAGGTAGAAATTCGGCTAGGGTAATATCCAGCGCGTCATCATTCTCCGAAGTCTTCACCTCCAAAGTGAAACAATCCTCTTGACAGTAGTGCTTCAGCATATCGTCATCCACTTTTGCTAAGATTCTGTGTTTAAAAAATACAAGAATGGTTACGAAAATAATCTTTGGGTTTTGAAAAAGTAATTAAACGTTTTTTGGGAAGCTTACCCCTTGCTGTTTCTCCTGTACAGGTTTTTGACCGAACCCATTGAAATTTTGAATTTTTCCTCAAGCTGAAAAACATTATTAAGATAAAGAAATTATTTCGTGTAACAGCATTGTATAGCCTGAGAAAGCACAGAGGGTAAAATTACCTGTGTCAAAAGGCCCAGTGTGGTGGGTGGCACCAAATGCAGCGGAGTAAACGCATCCTGTTGATCTTGCCTAACATACAGCATAAGTCGCTCGTTTACCGGAGGCATCAATCTCATTCGCTTAATGGCAGGTGACCCAAACACCGAGTCATTGCTAACGCTATTGGCATCCAGCACAACCACGGTGGTGTCTTTATTCGTTGTCAACCCGTTCTTGACTGAGTCGACACTGCAGAGAAAATAGAGACGCGGTTAATTTGGAACGGGACATGGCATAATATAACTACTATGTATAAACGGAAAACGATCCCCTCTCTCTTTGCCCCATCCATCCTTTAAGAACACATATTATCCAATTTGAGTACGCTGACGAAGATGCAATATTCTTTAATTATGTTGTGCTTTCACCTGCTTGTTTTTGATGATGATGTGACAGAAAGAATTTTAAAAGAAGTACAAATGGCAAAACTTGTTTGCATATGATTTATATATACGGAATAATGCATAATGTTTTTGCAATATGCCCAAACTAAAAAAGATAGATTGACAGAGAAGGAAAGAAGATTTTTTGGTATGTGACATGTGACAGCAACATGAACATGTCACATTCTCTTGATTAAAACAACATCAAAAATTATGAATACATAAAAATGGCGATAAATATATTACAAAACAAAATGGACAGAGCGTTGGAAGAGAGACGAGAGTTTGGGAATGACTTTCCCTTTTTCTCGTTTGACGATTGTGTGTGAGGAAAAAGCTTACTTGCTGATGGAAGTTTTTTGAGACTGAGCAGGTGACGACGCTGGTCTTGGCGGCTGTGGAGGTGGAGGTGAGTCATGCTGCCGAGAGCCAAGAGATAAAGGAGCGGATGGAGGTGGGGGAGGATGTTGTAAAACGGGAGGAGCTTGGATTGTTGGAATGTGAATCGGTGGCGGTGGAAGTGGGGCAAGGTGAGAATGGTGAATAGACTGGGGAGGAGTCGGAGGATGATGAGGTGGAGCGCGAATATAACTGTGAGACGGAGGTGGCGGAGGGGGTTGATGATGTTGAATGTGGGGATGATGATTACTACTATTGTTATTTTGGGGGTGGTGGGGATGATGATGGTGGTGATGAGCTGGAGGGGAGTCGGGAGGGAAGGTATTGTGAAACTTGAGAACTGGGTGTGTAGGCTGAGGTGGTGGTAGGGATGGAGAGGCGTTGTGGATGGAAGGAAAATGGTGAGACGTGCTAGAGGAAGAGGATGACAGTGGGGTAGGTGTGGCGGCGCCACTAGCTGAGCCAACACTACGAGGAGATTGATCCCCTCCACCCCCTCCTCCTGGGCGACCTGGAGGCTGAAGCGTGTCAGCCATTGAGGAGCTACATAGGTATATTTACAGTTGAATAGTTATTGTTGTAGGTTGTATGGTTTTCAAAAACAAAGCTCTTTTTTCTTGCTTTAAATAGTTATTCTCAAAAAAATATAAAATATTGTTTGTTCTAAGGAAAATATATAGTCAATTAAAGCTCTAGCGGTTTTCATTTTGTGTCAATTTAAAAAAAACTTAAATCTGGTTACTTTACAAAATAATAAACTCACAGTTTTAAAAGATATGGCTTAAAACTTTTTAGCAAATGATAAAAATAACAGTACAAAGTCAACAGTAAATTATTTTGAGGCTTTGGTTTGAGTTTGAGCATTTGAAATTGTAAATATTACGTGTAAATTTATGGCGCTTTTTAAAGGTAAATTAAATAAAACTGGCAAAAAATCTTTAATATTATTCAATTATTGAAGAAAAATAGGGGAAAACTGTATACGGAGAACATCATGCAAGTTTGTATATAAGTAGTAGTAATTGATTTGGTTTAATGGTTTGTGGTATGTGATAAAAAAGGATTAATATTTTAAGGGGAAAGTAAAGAAGTTTGACTCTCTTGCTCGCGTATAACAAAGTTTTCTCGTTTTTCTCAGTAATTTTGTCTGTCTGTGCATTTGTGCGGTGTAAATCCAGAGGGAGTAGTGACAAGAGGAGACACACGATGTTGTTCTTGGGAAGAAGCTTTGACTTGGCAATTCTTTTTTAAATTTGTACACAGGTGTTGAGGGCGGAAGTTGAGCTCAGTCTCAATCTCATCTCATCAATACGTAGGGTACGTAAAACTGAAAAATGGGTTCAAAGATTGATTCCTTGTTTTTAAAAAAGGTATATTTTCCAACAACAACAACAAAGAGAAAAAACTTGTAAAAACCAAATATTATAGAATTTACAAAGGTACAAAATGATTACAATGTACAAACTACGAAAAAATCAATGAATGGCTTGATATTCACAGCTAAGTTATATAAGTAAAAAATATACAGTCTTAAAATTAAGTATTTTTTGATTTATGGCTTATGTGTTTGGAATGTAACTATTTTTATATATTACATTGGACGAGTGCCGAGTGAGCTCCACGAAAAACTTTTAATGTGTTTGTAAACAAAAAAGTGGGGACGATATTCATTACGTTCTTGATTACAAGTTCACGAATGCACAGACAACTAATTTTAAAATAATTAATGAATTCTCGATAAAAACGCCAAAAATAAATAAAAGAGAAACAAATTTAATGACAAGAAAGAATTATTAAATTATTACATATTGCTAACATTAATATGGCTGCTGATTTATAATAATAATTTTGTAAAAAAAGAAAAAAGTCCTTCTTTACAATTACAAGGAAAATTTTAACAATGAACAAGGTAGCTCACTAAATATTTCATATTTTCAGCAGACAATTAAAGCAGCAATAGGTGTGTGTGTATAAATAAAAAATGTAGATTTTAAAAAGAACAATGACCAGTAGTAGCTATCGTTCTTTAAAAATATGACGTTCTTTTTGGCAAGCATGAGTCTCACTCAACCCCCAAACCAAAAAATATAATCAAATTGAAAAAAAATCCTCTTTGCAAAAAATTTTGCTGATGTGTGTGAGTATTTTTAAAGCTTCAAAGAGAGATCAGGAAGAAAAAATAAGGTAATAGCAATAATGGAGTGATTGCCACTGCATTTTTATTAAATAATTATGGTGATGAAAAACTATAATCGTTTGATAAATTATTTCTGCTGAAAAATTATTATGATGATTGTTATTCAATTACCAATTAAACTTTAAACTCTTTGTGGAAAAAGGGTTAACTTGAAATTTTTCAAAAACTGAATGAATAATTAGGGAAAATATATACGATGGGGAAGAAAATTGACAATTTGGGTGTAGTCGCAATATTTTATTTTTCAAAAGTAAAAATGAAAAGCTATAATGCATACCAAGAGAATATAGAAAGAAAACAGAAGAAGAGTTTTTAAAATGAACAGGACAAGCTAAATGTATATTGCGCAAAAGTAAAATTAAAGACATGCAAGGTAAAAAGCTTTTATAAAGTATCATTAGTAAGTAAAATTAGCTGTCTAAAACTATTTTCGAAAATCTGAAAATTCAATTCTACCTTGTGGAGTGGTCTTCAGAGTGTGTGTTGTAAAAACTGTGGAGCTCCATCTGGTTCAACTGCAAAAATGGAGACAAACTATATTATAGAATATAGAATAGTTATCCGAATATACAATTTATAGTATTTCCGTACCTTATCCAGATCCTCCGCTGGGGAAAACAGAACCGGAGGCTTGGCAATGTCACTCATTGAATAGAACTCGGACCTGTCACAAGACGTATGATACATTTCGTCCATCTTCCTCTTCCCGGTGGCTGTCAACTTCCGTTTTGCAGCGCGTCTCTCCTCGTCCCTTGTCTTTCTCTCAGCACCCTTCAATTGTTTTTAAAAGGAAAAACACCCAATTTTAAACACACATGCAACTAGACTCGGAAGTTGAGTCGAAGTGTCTATTCTAAATATGGCGACAACAAATAATTACCTATTCAAATCGCATATGAACTTCTTTGCATTTCCTACCAGCCAAATGTTCTATTACCAATATACCAAACCTTACATTCACCAGGAGTTTGAAAAGCTTCTATTCAAATTGCATGACACACTGTAATTAAAACCTTATACAATTTTACATTCATCATCCAGTTTTTACTCGCTGTATCTCTTGTTTCCTTTTTCTCAGATATTTAAATTTAAATTATTACATGTTTCTTTTCGTTTCTTCGGTTAAAAAACTACTCCATTAAATCATCATTTGTTTGGTATCGCTTCGACAAAATCTGTTATTATCATTCTTTCGCTATACATTGATGAAACATAGTCATTCATGCTACCAACTACCAGCCTTTTCATTGTTATCACGCTAACTGAAATGTTAAATTGCCACATTTTATAATCTAAACACTTTCAAATTTCAATCTGTTTTTTAAAAAGTGCGTTTGTGATTGTTATGTGTGGGTAAAATATGGACTGGAATGTTTAAAACAGCATAATCAACACATTTTAGCATCGCCTTAATTCTAGTATTTCAATCCCCGACATTTTATCTTCTCTTGCTTTGAATATTTTAACTGCTATATACGCAAGCTGCCGCAGCCTTTTCTTGAATTGTCGTTGTGAATAACTTTACTGGGTCTTGCAAATGAAATAGTAAAAAGTAAAAAAGGGCAGTGCTTCTATCATTCTTGATTTTTTCATTTTCATCGTCACTTCATCATTATCATCATCACACACATGCGCTAGTCATGATATCAAAGTAATGTATCTGTTGAATGATGTGGCGTTATTAATACTTAACTAATAACTATGTATTTTATTTACAGCATATACATACACACCACCAGCATGAAACTATCATGTATCATGTTAAAAATTACCCAGAAAAATATTTCTGTTTTAGAATCACATTTTCTGACTCACGCAGCAACACATGCATACATTTTTTGGCTTTTAGTGTGTCGGTTTTCATTTTACAAAAAGTGTATATTAGCTATCAAAAAATGATCATTCTCATCATCAAGATCATCAAGAAAATGTTAACCAAACCATCAACCCTGCTCTATTACTATGTTGCGCTTCTCTTCGTCCGTGTTGTCATTATTATTGTTATTAAACCGTATGAAATTAAGCTGCCAACAATGATTGACATTTTACAAGACCTTTGCGGTGCGCTGTAGTTACCATTCTCTCTCACCCGCATATATAAGCATGCATATAACTGGCACAGGTATTCGTAATTGTGTTCGCATCCATAATCCATTTTACAAAATGTTGTTGCACCTTCTAAACTAAAATACACTTTTCCATCATGTAATAAACCAAGACGAAAAGTGCCTTTAAAAAATAAACACAAGCAAACAAAGCTTATGTGAAACTACACATCATCATGATAGCATTATGGTGATCAACATGAACATGATGGCTTACTAATAGCAATTATTTTTGTACTTTTGCTTCTTCAGTTAGCTTGCACATCAAAAAAAGTCGTCGTGATCCTTCTGCCTGCCTTTTCCTTATTTTTCTTATTGTGTGTGAATCAATGGACATGACTTTTAGTAGAAAATAAAAATCTCAAGAAAACCACGAAAAAATGATGATATGCGCGTCCGTTTGACTGACTGACTGAGAATCGCGCTGAAGACGGTGGTAAAGTAAAATGTCAAATGGGATGAGAATGAAGAAGATGACCCGGCAGGAGATTATAATTTTATTTAGTAAAAATCATTTAAAAGTTTATATGGAACCACGGAAAATTGAATGAGATTGCTGCTGGTTCGTCTAGAAACATTACTACAGTTTATTAGAAACATTTTTGAACTAGCGCTTATAATTTCAAGAGTTTTCTTTTGTGTGAGCATTTTGTACGGTCCCCTGCCGAGCACACTTCTCCTCCTTTTCTTGTGAATGAAACGGAGGAGTGCAGAGAATCGTGTGGTGAATTTGTGGATGCACACAGACAGAGACGAGAAGACGACCTACAGGGATGCGTTTTGCTCATCATGACACTCTTCTTCCATCCAATACATTTGGATGTGGAAATAGGTAAGTTTTTTAAAGAGTGGAGCACTTCATAAGGAATCAAATCCTTTGATTTCTTTAGTAGTATGCACATTTTGTACAAAAGGACTGACAGACAGACAGTCCATTTCATCCAATAATCAACATTATTTTATTATTGTTAATAATAATTTAATATTTCCTTGCGAGTTTGTAGTGTGTGATCACATCACAACAAAACGCCAGTCTTTTTTGTACAAAAAAGTGATAGAGCGTGACCAACAAGAGGAATAAGAAAGACCGAACACAGAAAGAACGAGACAACGACATTTTGCGCAACAATCAAACTTGATCGGCTAAAACCTTTCATGCAATTTGATTCAATCCACCTGATGGCATTAAAGCCATTTTCCCTCTTTATTTGTTTGATTTTTCCATTCATTTAGCCAAAATCAGAGAGAGACTGACACTACTGCCCATTCACAGCTATTTACCTTGAACATTATATATGTTCACCTACAGTATGTATGTATACAGCCTACGTAACTGATTTCCATTTTCCTATAATATTCCGTTCTTTACAAAGACACTCTCAACCCACTGAATAATTGACGTTAAATGTAGCAAACCTTATGATACTTAAAATAATACTAGAATCTCCTTACTGACGCAATCTTCTTGCACCACCCACCACATCTTCATCGTCACTCACGTGCAACCATCATCTCCAGTCCCTTATCCCATTCATTACCCTCTCAAAAAAAACTGAACAAAAACCGAAAACTACTTCTACTCTCCTCATCCCAAACCTCCCCAAAATCTCCCCACCCCATTTCATTAAACACTTACTTGCTTAAATATAAGAATCTTCCACACTACGTCCACCAAATACAACAAAAATCCCCACGCCCACGCCGCTACCCAACCCTCTCCCCTCCTTCCCCCCCCTCCCCCTACCCCCCCCCCCCCCGCCCCCCACCCCATCACCTACCCGAAATCCCACCAAACCCCCCATCACCCAAACCTAACCCATCGCCTCCCCTATTACCTCCCATGCATTTCATACATTCCTATTATATCAAATCAATTACCACAAACTCAGTTAACTACCTAAAAAACACATACACCATACTGCCCCATCCTTTATACTCAACCACCACCAAGACTACTTCCGATTTAAAATTAACTTACCATCTTACATATTCCGTTATAACCCTCCCCCCCACACCAGCATATTAAAACACTCACACCACAATAATTCATAACTGCCTCCCGTGCCCCCACCTTCCCCCCGCTATACGATTCACTCTACCTAAACTACACCCCCCCACTCAATTACCCCACCCAACCCTACTTCGGCGGGGGGGGGGGCGGGTGTGGGCCTGGCCGGTTTGTCTGGGTGGGTTTTTGTTTTTTTTTGCTAGATTTGAAGAGTGTAGGTAAAATTAAAACCCTGTGTTCTTTCATATACCTACAATATGTGCTCGTCAATTATGATTATGCTGCACGAAGGAAAATGATGGTAGTTAAATATATTTTTACTTAATTTGCATAAAAAGTTGGTAAAAAAGTAGCCATATAGCCCATATCCAGTCGGCTCCTGTACTTGTTTGCACCAAAACCAAAAAACCTTCAACTTTTTTTTCGACTTGTCTTCTAATTGAATTATCCAATTAGTCATTTTTAGTTTTACATATGCGTGCAATGCAAACAAGTCCAGTGTGTAAAAGAAGTGAAGCCTCTACTAATTTCAATATTAGAGCTGACCCGCCACCACTGCCACCTCCACTTCAATCTACCACCTCCGATGAATGCACAGAACCGCTCCTATCTATCTCTTGTTTTCTTGGACGTGTTTTTGCCTTTTGCATTTTTCTAAATATTCTTTTAAAACACCGCTCTGTGCGGAACAAATTACGGCTGCTATCTCAATAAGTAACCTGAGAAGTCCACTTGTTCAAAAAGGAATGCGCAATGAACAACGTATTAATAATATTGCATGCAAAAAAGAAACGCCAAAGTGACTGGAGGGTGGCTAAAGAAGGCGTTCTTTGCTCAAGTTTTAAACAAGAGGACACACAAAAAGTCAGTAGTGGTTCAGTTAATATGCGCTCTTAGCTTTTTTCTTCGTCTTCTGAAAACTTCTTCAACTTCAAAGTAAAGAGCAAAGAGAGATACGTTAATATTGGTTGTTTGGGCTTTTTCGGTATCAACATCATTATCATCGACGATCCTCGATGACCATTTTTGGAAAAGCTCGTGTAGAAACCTATATTATTCCTTATAGAAAGTAGAAAACGATACACACAAAAGAAAATGTATGCTACTCATTTTCTTTCTCTGTCCGTTCTCAGAAGAAATATGTATTGCACTTTCAAGTCAGAAAAATAATGTAGTACAAGCTTTAATCTCTATTTTAGCGCGCTACACACTTCCAAACTTGGCAAGGTTCAGAGATATACATTTGTTCTCTCTGTTAGTGTTCTTAGGGAAGCTTTACTACACGACAAGACAACATGGCACGCAGGAGGATGACGATATGAGCTTCAAAAATTGAAACACAATTCAAAAGGAAAAATTCTCTCTGATATATTTTCTTTTGTTCGCCTTCGGTAGTAGTACACAAGTTACAAGATGAAGTACATGTGCGCAATAGATGTATTAACAAGAATGGTGTGCAAGGCTCATTAAAATCTCGTTTTTGGTGTTGTCTTGTAATTGCGTGGGTTTTAAAGAAAAGTATGACGACGAGGATGATTCTGTATAAGCTATATTGATAGTTCAGGTAGCTGGCTAAGAAACTTTTATATTGGCAGTAATCATGATGACGATGATGTTGATGATAATAATATGGGGAGAATGGACATTACATTTAAAGAGGAAATGATTACTCCTGTTTACAAATCAATAACTCACAATGCTTGGGATTTACTTGAAATTTTCCTTCAGAAAAGATGAGATGTCTGAAAAAGGAGGTGAAATGGAGAAGGTGTATTTAAGAAAAAATGAAATGGGCGAGGGCGGTGGTGGTTCCCCGGCTTTTCTTTTTGCTATATTATCATTATTATCATCCACTTTATCATTTATCATTACCATCAACATCAGCAGCAGCCCATAGCATATTTGAAACTTGGGA
The DNA here is from genome assembly GCA_029691765.1 of Entomobrya proxima. NCBI lineage: Eukaryota > Metazoa > Arthropoda > Collembola > Entomobryomorpha > Entomobryidae > Entomobrya > Entomobrya proxima. Next base: position 27,022,757 of record CM056170.1, on the reverse strand, counting down.
TTTTAAATTGTTCTATCTAATGGGTTTGTAATAAATACCCATTTTTATTTTTCATCGTGTGTGATACATCTGAAGGTGGTGTATTGTTTTTTCATTCATTTGCTAATTTATTTTGAAATGGATGAACTTATTAGCCTAGCCCTTTGGGTGGAAAGCAGTAGTATTGGTGGTAGCACTAAAGATGCAAATAAGTCTATCCAAAAAATCAATGCTATGCAAAGTTTCTTTCTTAAATGAAATGTCTGAGCGTGTGGGTGGGCAAAGTAATTGATAGGTATTTACTTTATCACAGAAGACTTTGATTTGGCAATATCCTCGATGCACAATCGGGGCGTTGGGGTCGCGGACATCGTCGTACGTGTCAATTTGTAGGTGGAGCGGTAGTCCCTTCACTCCTTTCTGACTGCTGAAATCTGTGCTGAGACACTGGACGGCGACGTTTATCTGTTGAACAAAAAGAAATATTATATGAGCATCTTTTTGATATTCTCCAAACGAACTCTTTCATTTCCTCATCCTTTCACATCATGTCAAGCACGCAACGGAGATTACAAGCGGAAGCGCATTTAATTTCAAAAGATGAAAACTACACTGTGAGATCAGCGCGGCTGACCATCTGCTGGACTAGTTTACCTAATGTATTGACATTTCATAAAGGCTAAAAGCTTTACTTTTTCAAACTACGGGTGAATTACATCCCATCACCGGTCGACCTTTACCAACTTCACCTTTTTTATGCATCCAACCAGACAAGATAACCAGAAGGCATCCAATGTTGTAACAACATCACACAGTTGCAAGAAAGACAAAGCATAAATAGAAAACAATTCACTGTTTCTGAATTAAATGCCTTCACCTTCTAAAAGACAAAGCAAGAGGGAACTAGTCTAAAAATGTTTTAGAAAATCAGTCACGTCTCCTTCGTTTCCGCTCATTTACAATACTATTCTCTTTTGCTCTCTAGAGCTATCTTCTTTTTTGTACATGTTCTTGGATTACACATTTCAAAAATATACAATCGCACATTATTCATTCACCTATGCGTTCATTTTTCTTCTGAGAAAAGCATGAAAGTCCTTTTACTTTTCATCATTGTCATTACCACGATTACTACACACTGCATTTTGCCTTCTTCGCCTGTATCATTTTTATTAATTTTTTTCTCTCGTCGACTTTTTCCAAGTAATCAAATGGTAATGACCACATTGCATCCCAGCAGCAACACACTGGGCACTAGCAATCATATCATAATGATGGCGGTGTTGCGCACAAAAATTCTCTCTATAAAAACAGACATGTTCTTTTTTTATTTGCAGTACAGTCAGGCATGCATGTCGAGGACTTTGACTAACATCCATAATTCCTAAATTGCATCAAACTCCAAACTATTTATTTGACCACTCAACAGCTTCTGTTGACTCGTCCGTCATATCAAATTAGAGTAAGATTTTAATGAAATTGCTACAAGCAGCTTGGCAATTCAGACTGGACACACTGCTGGGATGTGTGTTCCACCACTATTATTACGATTATGACTGGCTGACTATAGATCAGAGTATTAATAAAAAAGGGGTCTCTCATGGTTTTCTGAAAAAGTGAATTTTTCCAGCAGGGTTTTCAGTTCTGGTTGCATGGTCAGTCTGTGCCAAGTTGGCCAGATGCACATGTCTACATTTATCATCATCATTATCATCAGAGCATTGGTAATAATAATAAACACAAAAGTTATTAAATTTCACGCTGTTTTTTCATGCTGATCGCCAGTTTCATTAAATGAGCGCATTAAGATTAGGTTACATAATGTTCGTTGTGTGTCTCGCTTATTGCTTCCCGAGAAAAACAATAAATTTCAATTTGTACACTAGAAGCAGTTTACAGTTTCCTTTTTGCTTTAATTAGCGTGTACTAGCCAAACTATAGCCTTTACATGTGTGAAACTAGCCTTTAGTTAAACTGACCATCACTGGAAATGGAAAGTGAGGAGAAAGGAAGCTTGTTTTGTTGTTTTTTAAGAAAATAAAAATTCAAATTTGGACTAGGCAATAATCAAGCAAAATATTACAAGGAATGCAATGTAATGTACTTATAAAATCATAAAATGTAACAATAAAGAAGAAACAGCTATAGTAGTAGGGAAGGACCCATACCAAAATAAGTTTCAGGTATAAAACTTTAAGAAGATCATATCTCATACGCAACTCACATTAACATTTAGAGATGATGACGAGTAAACTATTACTACTACACTGCTTGTATAGTAATAAGAACAAGACTGAAAATGATCTTGTGCAACAACACAGAAAACGGACAGCAAAGAAACGCAACCGTCAGAATATACATTAGCATTATCTTGTTATTAGTACGACACTGATCCCCATAATCCCATCCCTCACATACTACATCCATATAATTAAGCTAATGGCGTAATTTAATTTGGAGCTGTTACTATACTACCACCACTTATTATGCATGTACCTACAATACTACGTACAAGCATGCAAGATTCAGAAAATCTTTCTTTACCCCTTTTTTCATCATAAAACATAATAATTATAGCGTGTATGCGCTATGATTATGATTACGATCACGCTGCACTGCTCTTAATACTTGGAATATATGACAAGCAAAAGATATGATTTTTTTTTACAATTTGTTGGCCTTTATGGCATTACCTTTGCGGAGCTCTCAAGTGGATTCCAGTAGACGGCTATGGCATTATGAGCGACTTCATCTATACAACCGACAAGACCGACGCTGTTCTTCGTATCTGGAAATAAAAAGAAAATATTTTTAGCAAAATGTCTGACGAAAAATTGCATTGCTGCGCTGTTTTGTTGTTATTGCTGCTAATCCATTAAACTATTCGTTTGTAACATTTAATCGTGCCGACAGCAAACTGATCAAAATCATTATTTCCATCGCACATTAGTATTACCGCTTGCTAAGGTTGTGGTGATTTGATGAAAAGAAAAAATTAACATTTTTCCTCTTCTTTTTATTCGATGCTTGCAGCAATTATTATTATTACTTCATTGCCTCGAGCCAAATAGTTTGGTCTGGAGGAATTGTTTCAGGTAGATATGCTTTTTATTGCAAATGAATGCAAGGTGAGCGCGTAGGGAGAAGCATATAGCGTGCGTTTATTTTTTTCAACAAATGCCTCTGCAAAAAATGAATTCCGATTGAGCAGCAATATTATATAGTACACTGAAATCGGTTTAATCAATGATTTCCATCACCCCAAGCTTCAAATGGAAAACATGTAAAGCCATAAGTCAGTAAAGTTTGTGTTTGAAAGATGCAGTATTTTCACATGGCTAATAAAAAGGAATCATTAAGGGATAGTAAGATCGGAAGCCATTATTTTGCTAATGTTCTCTGCATGTCGATCGCTCCATTTGCTTTGCTGCATACAAAGAAGGCTATTAAAAATTTTATATTAAATATTATTATCTCACGACGATGATGATGACGACCACATTCCATGTCGCAGTCAAGAGTCAAACCAGCATCATCTTTATGCTTGTCGATACATGATAAAGTGTGCAGCATTATCATTATCAACATATCCTCCAGCTTCTTTCCAATAATTTTGTTCACGCTACACACCTTGCCTACCTGTCTGCTTGCATCGTTTTTTATGTGTGTATTTACACTTTGTTGTAAAGATAAGCAATAAAAAGGTAAAAATAAAAATGCCACAAAATTCTGTACTCACTGAGGGAAATAAAATGAGGATTGTGTGCGGTGGTGTTATGCTGTGGCTAGAAAATTTCCTCTTTTTACAGCTTTAAGAAAACCACAAAACGGTGATCATCACAAAAAACGCTTGACTTCTTGAAAAATGGTTTAAAACAACTGGGTTGTACGATTTACTTTATTTTGGAGAAACAGTGTAAAAAAGAGTTAAGATTTGAAATTAATTACAAAAAAGTTCATGCGAGAAGGAGGAGACGAGAATGGGCAGAGGCAGATGAGCTTTTTATGGCATGATGCAACGCTTTTGCTGCTTTGCCACTGAATAAAAGGGTAATATAGTGCGGATTAGTGTGAGAATTTGTGGATTTTTTTGCTCCATGAAATCCTCTCTGGTCTCTTTACCTTTTTGATATGATTAAATAAAAAATGCACATGATAATAATAATGAAGACGACGATGATGAGAATGATGGTACACAAGCGTAAGAAAACAAGCAGACAATCTAATTGTATCAAAGTCACGTTCTGAACATTACAACAAACAACAGCGAAAATAAAGAGAGTTGCAAGCGTGCACAGTGGAGTGAATTGTTGTTTGTTGAACTGTGGTAAGCTGTACAGAACAAAAAGGCAAAATTTTAATCATGAAAATTGTCTGGATGAAAATGAATTAACGAAAAATGGGAGTAATTATGATTTTGTTAGACGATTTTTTATATAAGGTCGATATATTAAATTGTGTAGTTTGGAGACTATGGGACTTTCACCTTTTGCTTTTGTCTACAGAGTTTACTAAAAGCATTGTAATGTATCTGCATTGATAATGCACGTGATTGTTATTCATTCTCATAATAATAAACGACCATTATTTAATTGCATCCTATAAAATCTTCATTAATTATGCTCGTCATCAGCCTCAAGAAGAAAATTGTGTGCGACTGTAATAAAACGACTAATTACTTTTATTGAGGAATTGTCTACATTTCTTTTGGTTTTTGTTGCACTATCCCCAAAGCAAAACTGCATAATAATACTAACTCCTGTAATTCCTGCTAATCTCCTCCCAGTTTACTGTACTATACTTTTTGTGATATTTTCTCAAGGAAAAGCGTGCTTACATTTCTGCCAGTGTACATAATATGTAACGAGTATGATGTCAGTGTCGGTTCGTTACACAATCAAGCAATTCTTATTTTCACAGAAAATAATATATCTAATAGTAATCATCATAATAATATTTTCAATGCGCTTCCGATAAAAATCTTCTTCGGTCCAATTCTTTGTAAACACGTACGACCTTACTCATTGCGTTTCACCAGAATGTTTTTACTTAAATGGTAGATCGACATTAGCGGGTTGCCCAACGAACGTAAGCAGTATGACAATCCCATTATCCAATACTTTTGTGTAAGCACAATATCACAGTACCAACTACTATTGTGTTTCGTCTGTTTGCAATTGCGATGTTATTTTGCGATAAAAATTTTCAGAGAATTATTAAACCATCATCGCGCCCATGTAATCAGTGTGTACTGACAATCATATATGCAGTTAAAACACGCAGTAAAATTAAAAGTAACAGTAGTACTCAGTACTCTGCAACATCCTCAAATTGGAGAAATGAAAAAAAATGTTTAAATTGGAAACATAATACAAATGTATGTAAGTAAAGTCGTCTGTTATCATATCAATTGCACCATTGTTGCACTGATATAATACCTGTGCATACTGATATCACACTTAATCTGATAGCCGACATTGCAATAATAAGATTGGTACATTGTATATTGCCAGGAAAAGTGGTATTATCGAAAGAGGCGCATTTCTCGAAAGAAAATGTTTCGTTCTCGCCTTCTTCCCATTTCCCAGAAGAAATGTTGATGATGATAATCGACATTGTGTTTCTATTTAATACTCGCCGTGTTCTTTGCTTTTCTGCTAGCAGACAGGTATTGTCGGACACGTACACACATAAAATACAAATAAAAATATAAAAACACAATTTTTTCTTTAGATTGTTCGTCTCTGGAGGAGAGTTTAGACTAGATAAAAGGAAAAGAGGAGCTGGTGAAGAATATAAAAATAAATAAAAATAGAGATTTTAGTATTGATAAACAAGCCAAGTGTACGTAAACACATAGCACCATCACAATCTTCATCAGGATCAGCATAAACATACTGTAAGATTATTAGCCTTCTTAGTTTTCACGATGAGAGGAATGACTCTTTTTACTTTTTTCAAATTAACTAGCCTGCTAGCTGTATATTGTTGTGGGTAAAGTGGTTTAATAATAGCAACAGCAAAATAAATAACAATATGGGATAATAATAGTAGGGAAATATTATTAACGGAGGAACTTAACAATAAAAGCTAAAGGGAAAGCAAAATTGTGTGATAGTGGAGGAACATGAATCAGGATACAAAGTTGGTATTTATGTTACATACTTGTGTGGGTAAGACTAGACGAAACTGCAAAAAAGTCATTAAAAAGTTAACATCTACACACATCTACAGTCTGTGTGTAGTCTGAAAAGTCAAAGGTATTAAATCAAAGAACGTGAAAGAAAAAGCAAAGGAGTCTCTTGCGCTGACATTTAATGACTCTCCGGAACAGGATTTTTTACGGTTCGTTGAGAATGAGTTTGTCTCCGTTTGATCGTAGTTTGATAATAGGAGGAAGATGATGAGGCATAGCACAAATTATATTCAATATTATGCATTACAAACAAAAACTAGAGCTATAGATGCATATACTTGGAAGATGCAATGACATTGTGTGGTTATTGCATTCAGAAATTAATTATTTATAATACAAAGTACGAGTCTGGAAGGTCTGGAATTTTCAGAGTTGCGTTTGTAGCGTCACGTCAGGCTATAGCCATGTTTGACAAACTTAACAATTGCGCTACTTGGTATTCATCCCATCATCTTCTTCATTGTCCATTTCAAAGATGAACACTATGACTATTTGTCTTGTGTCTTTTCATCTATTCTCCTTCTTACGTCTTTTCCTTCACATCTCATCTCGCATTCTCATTCGCTACACCCATTATTCAACCGTGACCGTGTGTTTTTTCGCCATCTCATCATCTATTCTTCTCTGTTCCCTTTTCATGACTACTACCAGGTCTACTGCTGAGAAAAGATTCAGTGATTCAGTCAATACCTAGCTGATAGAGAGAAGTGAGCAGAACCAACCATAAACTATAAACCTTCAAACTACTCCTCTCTTTTATGTGCTCTACACACTCTTCAATGAACCTATTAATAATCATCTTCACAGGGAGTCGTAAAAAACGTCCATTGTGTCCACGGACATAAAAAAAGAGATGCAAAGAAAGGGGGCTTCTTTCTTCAATCTCAACAGTGGCGACAAAACGGCCAGCCAATAGGATTCATCATCATAAAACCGTAGTTTTTATAGACAGTGGGCTATTTATTGAAAAAGCAAATAAAAACATAGCATAAGCTAAAGTCCTTTTAGACACCTTTTTTCTACCGTTCTAAAAAGCTGATCTTTGCATTTTGCTCATCAAAAAATTGTTGCAAAAAATGCCCACCCATTTGAATTTATCCTCAAGGTAGAAAAACGGTTAGCTTTTATATATTTTTATGCATAATAAATCGCTTTGTAGCTTCTCATTGGATTGGATTGGCAAAAATTGGATTTAATTTAAAGAAAATCAAACGTATTTAGATTACTTTTGTCTTAGCAAATATGTACACACGGTCGCCTTTTCCTGGTCATACAAACGCAAGAATGCATATAAAATTGCTAAAGTTGATGTGTAGCACATAAAAAGGACTGGGCACAAGGTAATTAAAGTTAAACAGGGGCATTCATGTCCTCTAGGCTATAAAAATGTTTTTAATACGACGAAAAACTACTTTAAATATTATCGGTTCATGTCTGCTGTTGTTGCTGTAGTATGCATGCATGCATACATCATGTCATGATGATGACGACGATGCGATGGACGATGGCATGTCTTTTTCTTTTGCTACTTTTTTCATCTTTTTAAACACCATCAAGACAGACATCCTAAGAAAAATCTAATCTGTTCTTAGACCCGGCGATACTAAACTGAACTGATGATGATACCGTGCCTTTTTACAAAGCATGTTTGCATGTTTTTAAACTTCATCTTCAATCTTGCCTATTATATATCGGTGTATAAAAAAGGCTTTATTGGATTTATAGCCACAACTCAACTGAGAACTGATGAGATGAGAATACCTCATTGATATTCTGTTCGCGGAAAATTGCCGTTGTTGTTATTGTTGATGATGATGACGAAGAAAGATACGAAAAGCAAATTCCTTTTTGTAAAAAAATACAGTTTAGTTAGTGCTGCTCCTGTACACATGAAGATAATGGTGAGAGGAGACTGAATAAAATGGGATCCTTCCTTCTGGTTTTTTTGGTGCTAGGGTTGCTGCTGTTGTTACTGAGTTGACCATTAACTATCATCATTTTTTGTTCATCTCATCATTCCGTCGATACACTGATGATGAGGATGACGATGATGGCTATTAGATTGACCAGTGAATTCCATTGGATCGATCCGTGGGATATAAAAAGAAGGATTATTTTGACGATCAGAAAACAACACAACAATGACGACGAAAACAACGACGATCATCCCCTCTTGACGTTATGATGATGACGCTCTAGTAGCTAACATTTTAGGTATAGAGAAAATAGGATATATCTGTGCTGCTGAATACTTATTTAATGATAGGAGTAACAATAATAATAATGACGAGAAGGATAATAGCCCCGTTTTCCTCCTTCCTATCCAAATTAGTATTAAAATGTTTATACTATACTACTCCACCAGTATTTCAGAACAATGCAGACAGGAGAAAGACGTCGTCAATGTCAGAGTGGAATTTTAAACGATAAAAAACTATCTAAATCCAATAATAACTTTGAAATTAGGGGAAAAGGAACCAAAAAATATTTTGACATTTGTAGCTACTGCATAATAAGCGTGTGTGGGAGAATAAAATTTGGCCTATAAAATAGGACACAAAAGCTATAAAATAAAGTTTCTAGTACCGAGGGATGTACACGTGATGACGTAAGCCACAAAAAATATGCATTATGATCTACTTTTCCCCGAGAAAAACCATAAAAGTGACCAGCCACACAAAAATTATATAGAATTAGCGTCCATTTCTCTTTGATGCTGCTATTGCTGCTTTGTTTTTGTAGCAGTTGCCATTTGCTCGTGTGATAGTGGTACTACCACAAAATAGGTCTCATAACTCATCCTTCTTTCTAGGATAGAAAAAATGTCAATTTACCAAAGTACACGCTACATACTTAAAACTATCTGCAACATATCCACAGAGAGAAATTGTACTAATCACAGTAATAATGTAAAAAAATGTAATAACGCAGTCAGTCAGTCAGTCATGTAAAGTAGCGGTTCTTTTTCTCTCTCTCTTAAGGAATTAGTGGCACTAAAAAAAATTACAACCCGCATGCTTGTCTTTCTCCTTTTGACCATATATCTATATGGATTTTGATACATCGCATATCACACAATCACTATGATCATTCTGGTCAGCATTTTTTGCCGTGGACTGACTGAATTGACTCAAGAACTGAAATAATGAAAGGTAAAAACTGATATTATTCTCTTCTGTTTGTTGCAAAAGACAGACAGGTAGTATGTAATAAATGCATTATGTATTCCGAAGAGGCTTTCTTGGTTAGTATTTGGCATAGATGCTGCCCTTTTCTCTTCTTTCATCTTCTATTACACATGACATTGACATAATGCTGCAGAAGCCAAACAGTTTTGATTCTGTCTGCTCATCATCTTCTATACGTCTTTGCTCCTGCTTCTGATTTTTTCTATCGCTCTTGTAACAGCGTGTTCCTCGTTTTTGTCTTTTTTAGGGGAACAAGTTCAACAGGTGAATGAACCCAGGTAAAAATCACTGGGTATAATGTACAGTGGCACTGGTACTGGTGATGATAATGCGGTAGCACTAGCAGCACTATGTAGGCTATATAAGATAGACATGGATTTTTGTGCGGTGGAGGAGATCCCTCTGTTTCAATCTTCATCTTTATACGGTAGTAGTAATAATCATAATGGTAATGGCAGCAGTAGAGTTGTTGTGGTCATCAGCAGCAGCAACAAGCAACTGTACATTGACGCTGCTGTATTTTTGAGGTCCACCACTGATGCCTGACGCTGCTTGACCATTTTTATTACATCACAAAACATATCGCCAATCATGCATACACAAATGATAGCCAGTACAGTGAAGATAAGGTGTACAGGTAGGTATAATTCACTGTTTGATTTTCAATAATATGAGGGTATGTATTTTTGCAATTGCCCAAATAAAAACGAAAAAGGTGCAAAAATTATATGCACGCAGCAGCGGAACAGCGTAGCATAGAAAAGTAGAACCATCTCTCTTTTTAAAACGATCATCTTTTAAAGTTTGCTGCTGTTATAGTGGCAATAATAATCAGTGTTGCTGTGTGCTGCGCCTGCTATTTTTTTATTATTATTGCCATTATCAGGGTAGTTTGTACCCAGCATAAAATATAATACTGCTGCCCTGCTAGAGGTAAACAGAGAAAAACATGCGTGTACAAAAATCTTTTTTGGACAAGCTATGTATTTCTGCAACGGTAACAAATGGTCCATTTTTACCTAGTAGTATATTATAATGTGATGCTTTGCAAACTAATCACATACTGTTTTTACGACAATGATGATGACGAAAACATATATGAAAAGAGAAGGAGAGACCAGCAGGTAGGAGGGGTACTTAAAATAATAATCACAGTATTCGCATTCTCAAGATTATGTAGGCATCTGTATCGATGGTCGTGATAACCTTATTATGTTGATTGTACTTGATCATCATAATTTTTTGGGAGATTTTGCCTGAAAAAAGGGAATCTGTGACAATAGCGTGCTTTACGCATTATCTTCTCTCTTCTGGGTAATAACACCTAATATCATCAAAGCAAATCATCACGTTTGAAAAGCATTTTTGGGGAGAAAAATCGTGGAATTGAATATAGAGCACTTTTGATTGTTGCTTTGAGCAAGGTGCGTCTTCTTCTTTTTGGGAGAGAACAACGCAAAAACAGCAACAGCAGGTGGTTTTAAACAAGAAAAAAGTCACCTCTGTACCGCCAACAACCAAACAGGTACTTTTTCGTATACTCATCTTCTTCATGGCCCATATATTTTTTCCGTGTAATTTGCAGTTGCAGCAATTGACTTTTTAAGTAGAAAATTGGGAAATATTTAAGTTGACTCACCAGCATCGAGTATCCTTTGTTTTACACTATGTTGTCTAGAATGCCAAAACTGCCACGCTTTGGTCTCATCCTCGGGACTCTTTTCTTCTCGGAACACTAGCATCACCACAGACTGTAAAAAGAAAGAAAAAAATGCGTTATAAAAATCAAAGTATTCCAATTAGCCATATAACCATTTCTTCACACATTCTCCAAAAACAATTGACAGGTAAACACAGATTAAATGCTTCCCTTTTAGAAAAAAGCGAATAAAATGTTTGCCTTTTCTATATAGCTTTGCTGTTTGACAGGTAGTAATAAGTCAAGTCAGTTTTTAAAAGTACTATAACACGTTTCGTTACATTTCTTCGTTCTTTGCACACACTAATCCGTTCACACTATTTAAGTATGTGTACCTATTAGAGAAAATCCTGCTTAAAACCATCAAAAAGCGAAATAAAAATGTGTCTTAAGCCGATGATGACGCTTTAAGCTTAATGTAATCCTTTTCTATAAAAGTCAGTCGACAGTTCATAAATATTTTATTCAATTTGAGAAAAAAAAATCAAAATCCTTCCCTTTTCTTTTTTATGGCTTGACAATCCAATCCAATGACGTGAATGATGCTGTGTGATGCTGTGCTAAGTAGCAAGATGACATTCCTTGGCGTTTCAATATTTATTGTCTCATTCTCTCTATCTCTGAACATTTTCAAATAATAATGCAACTTTGTTTCTTTATTGCCTGTGTTGTTTTGTGGGTGAAGAAAGAAAATCAATGTAACAGAGGAGAATTTTTCAATTGGTCATAAACAAGCCAACAATCAATTTTGTTTGTTCCATTCTCTTCTTTTTGTTGATGAAAATGATGAAGGGAGCGCAATCCACAAAAATTTTTATTTCTATCTTTTATCTCATTTCTTCAGGATTCATCCACAGTACAACACTCTACACTGACATGGGTAATCCTATGGAATGTAACAAACTATTTCTCTTGTTGTGATGCTCACATTATGCATTTTAGTTTGTTCAAACAATGTCGTCTTGCTTGAGGATTTTTCTTAAAAATTTAAAGTCATTTTAGCCTCAAACTACAAGACTACCATACTACGCCATTAAAGAAGGAGCAACAAGACTCATTTCCATTTTTAATGTTTGAGCAACATTGTATTGTTCTTCTGGCTTGGCACTTTGGCTGCAAAAAAAAATGTGTCACCAAAGTTTTATTGCTAGTGCTTGGGTGCACACACACACCAATCCAAAAACTATCTAGGTGCTTAGTGCTCACTTGCTAATTTATTATCATTGCTACTATTCCTTCAATTTTCTCATTCATTCTATTCAATGATTTGTTGGCGTAATTAATTGCTGCGTTGTTCAAGAAAAGAAAAATCGCTTTTTAATTCCGGGTCACTTATTCATCATCATCAACACTAGTATCGTCGTCACGTTATGGCTGTTGACATATATCCAGCCAAAAAAGAGCAATTGGTATAGAGTAGTAGAGGCGCATGAAGGAATGTTTCTTAGATGGGAGTAATGATAGACGCAGAGAGTCTATAATAGAATAAAAATTATAAGGTGATTTGCGGTGATTACGTATATACGGCTGTCAAGTGAATTATTGTTATTGATCCACCAAAAAGTAGCAGCAGCCATTAAAACAAAGTCTATCCTGATCATCCATTATCATTATTTTTCAGTCAGCAATATCAAAAGATGTTTTTGGTGTGGTGTGTCGTGTGTCATGTGTGATGATGATATGACGCGATGGTAGTGGCAATGAGGAAGTGGTCCCAACAACCAAATCAACCATACTGTTTGATTCACGAGAGAGAAAAAAGCAATTGAAATGAACATGGTCCTGTACTATTATGATGAGATATGATGTCTCTCTCCTTCTCGTTTGCATAAGCGTCGTGAGTAGAATACTTAATTACTCTTTTAGCAGCTCAATATATAAACATTATTGCTAACATGATTATCATTATTTTATTAAATGTTTAAAAAAAAGTATTGGCCAATAGTTTGAAGAGCTCTATAGGTAATAGATAATAATAGATCGTGTCACTCATCCAAAGCGTGAAATAAATCATGAAAGGTATAAAGAAAAAAATGTACGCGAGGAAAAATTATTATTGAATTATTTATTTTTATTAAGGGATGGAGAAAGATTAAAAAGGGAGACAAGTGGACTATAAAGTATTTTAGTATGCTAAAATTGTAAATTGCACTCTTGTTGTGTAGGACAATCAACTTATGACATTAAAAATTATTTTTTCATACAACGATATTTTTAGGACATGCCAAAAAACTTCTTCATGGATTCTAGAGTGATATCTTTATGACGCTAATTTGTGCAGCGGAAAGGAATAAAAATGCAAATTGGAAAATTGGCCTGTTTTATTATTAGTAAAAGTGTGGGTAGGCAGATTAATGTCATCATTAGTAAGGAGGTATTGAAAGTTGTTAATTTTTCCTAATAATAATTATCTTAAAAGGATTCCTACAACTAGAAGAACAAGAAAGATGACGGAAATTGGTAAATGAAATGATTGGCGACTGGTGACAGGTTGGGCATGTCGTTGACGCTTGTGTCAAGTTAGTGATGGAAATGAGTGGTGACAACGGCCGATTCGCACATTTGTTGCCTTTTGTTTGAACGTGACTCGATGACATAACATGATGAATTTGAAGAAATCTCTTTTGAAAATGATTTACATACAAGTATTGCACCAAATTTATTTAAAGGAAGCTGAGTTTTCAGGTGTTGATGACTGTCAAGTGGATCGAGATCATGTAACGCTTCGATTTTTTTCGCCTGGTTCCTGCATTCTAACTGATGTAACAGCGTCAGCGGGTGTAACCATAATTTTCAGAATGAAGTATGTGAAGCAACAACGGTAATAATGGTAACATGAGAATTGATACCTTCCCCTATGCACTTACAAGGCTGGTTATTCCATTATTACCATTTTTACCAAAGGATGATATAAATTAAAAGTATCTCTTTTTTGGTCTCGCGTACTCTCAGCCAGCTCAGCTTACTATCGGTGTCGGTGTCTCACCCCCTCCCTAATTCCCAACAATGTACACAGTTTTAAAACAATACACTTTTTTTCTCAGCTAGATAGCCAAAGAGAAACTAAAACAAAACAGTAATTTACTTTTTTTGTCTGGTTCCTTCCCAACTGCTGTAACGGGTCTGATTTTTGTGTAAGGAACCAAGTTGGTTTAACCAGCAGACCCATATTTTTTCGTCGTGAGATCATACAACAATGCAGCTTAACCCCAAAAATATTAAATTGTTCTTTTTTTCAATAAAAAAACTCGGAAGCGTGAGAAACTTGAAGAAAACTAAGAATGTGTATGATATGCATGTATCTCCCCCAAAAAAGACAGAACTATCTATTTTCTGTATCTTACTTTTGGATATGGAGAATGGGGAGCATAATGGTCAGAAACGGTAGTACAAACGAGAAACAAAATAAGATGGTATATATATTTTTTATTTTGTCGTGTTCTACCATTCGGTATAATAACCCTTTTGACTTTTTATGACAAGTTCACGTAGTTATGCTGGCCTATATATTATTATTGCGTGTAGCATTTTTATTGTCTTCTTCTTTTTTCTTCCTTTCCTATAATCGGAAACAATGCTCTTGGTTTGGCTGCCTTACTTCCCTAAAGGGAATTTTGACAATACGAAAGGGTTTAAGCACCTCTCTTAATAAAAAGTGGGAGTTGTAATGTGGTAATAACAAATAGTAGTAAGAAATCACAAGAGTCTTCACATACTCATATTATACCCAGCTAATAATATTGCTCCTTCACTCCACCCGCTCTTAAATAATTCTCCAGCAGCCGCATAACAACAGTCATCATCGTAAAAAGACAGAGATTCTCTTCTTGTGTTCAAAGAGGGAATAATGGGAACAAAAGAGCAACAATGAGAATAATGTACAAGTTGTCTATTTTAAACTCTCTGTGATCCAGTGATCCGATAAGAAATGAAAATATCTCACCAGCACAGAAATCTTTAGAAAAAATACGAACTTCTTTTGACTTTTCCATTCTGCTGGTACTAGTACTGGTACAATGTGTACAGTGTAAATTACATGGCTAAAAAACAAAAGCTTGCAAGCAAACGTAACTTTTTCTCATTTTTATCTACTCACTTGTCTCTCTCTCTCAATGTGTCTTTATATATAAACAGGTAGGAAATGATGCGATGAAAAATAAAATGAGAATGTATCTGTCTGTGATTGTGATTACGCGTTTTTCCTCTCTCTCTCAGGTAATGTACTTACAAAGGTGGTAATAAGATTTTTTTATCTGCATAATATATTACCTCATCCGATCCATCCATTTGTACCTGTGTGTGTACATCTTATTAAGGTATGCATACACTATACCACCACCGTCATCTCATCATCCTTCTCTCGTCATTATTCCATAAAGGTGGATATTTACAATTTACCAAAACGTAAAAATAATAAACGACCGTGACCTTCATTTTATTACCATTATTCGTCTTCGTCTAAACCTCTACCTGTATCACACTATCTCTTTACAGAGACACACTATGAATCCTCATTCGTTTCTAGAGATGCCTCTTTTAGTTTTTTATGCAAGTATAAATAAAAATTATTCTCAACTTGAGAAATAAATTTCCTCCAGAGATTAAAATAACGTACGATAGAAGTACATCTTAACTTTTATACGCACTTTATAAATTTTCCTCTCATGCTCATAAATTAGCATAAAACATAAAATAGGCTTGGCATTAATTTTATTTCCCCTTCTCATCTCACCTCTCTTCACTGTGACATGCCAAAAAAATCATTGTAAGGATGTTACCCAAAAAATGAGCCAGACTCATTGTCAGCATGATTGTGACAAAAACAGACAAAACCTTTAAATCGAAATAATAAAACACAAAAATAGTTGTCATTTAAATCTGAAATTAAAAAAACAGCCAACTCCCACATATAGCCATTTGGGTCTATTCGCTGGTCATTTAAACGATGAAAATGACGTGATTATACCTACTTTAAAATGTGGCAGTGTTGAATATTATGTTAATTGCATAAGCCAAACAATCTTTTTTTAAAAAATGCTCATCATATCATAATTATCATGAGAGGGTGGATTTGATTGAGCATACATTTTTTTCTTGACTTGACACTGAACAAAGTGCTAAATGATCTGCACCATCATCATCGTCAACATAATAATCATTTTGCTTTGTTTGCATTTTTTCTGGGATGAAACTGCATCATAAAAAGGTTAGAAAATCAGAAATCAAATGATTTTCTCACATGCACACGCTGCCTTCATTTTTTTACAAATAAAATGTGCACAAAATTGAAGATGTTGTGTTTTGTCATAAAAGCTCGTGTTCTCGTGTCCAATCACTCATTTCGTGTAAACGATGAGTCGAGATCCTCCTATCAAAACATTTGTATACATAACACTGTACACTGCTCGCCATAGTATAGAAACAGCCAGCAAGATGATGATTTTTATCAAGGAACCAATACATTATTGCCAGAGAAGTCAGAGTTTAAGTTTTTTCACCGAAAGAAAAACAACAGAAAAAAATTGCACATTATGATCATCTCATGATCTGCAGATTTTCTCAGTGTTGTTAGTTTCTGATTTCAATTGTTTCTGTGTAAAAAAACGCGCAAAGTTCATTCGTATCATAATATATAACAGGTACAGTATTACATTTCTGCACTATTGCTGCCGACTTGTTGTGCATGGAGAATGGAGAATCGTCAAGTCAAGGCTGATCACGAAAATGTGAGCCACAAGAGCACGATTTCCTTCTTCTTCCTTCAAGGCAGAAAATAAAACTTTTTTTTCTGCGCTGCTGCTTCTAATATCATCTCTATGATAAGTGCAAGTTATAATCTAGAAGGATATTTTTTACTGTAATATGATGGTGGCCCTATCTTGTCATCGTCACCTATAAAAATGTGTGTATTTTGCATGACAATATATACCATACTATTAAAATTTTCCAAACATGGCCATACTCTTTAACGCATATCTTTTTTGCTGAATTAAAAAAATATTGTTTGATCATTTATAATTTGACTTGTAAAAATATTGATTGATGTAATAATCATATAATGCTAATGATCATTATGATAATTTGATCAAGTCACATTATATCACGTTTTGTTAGGGACCACAGACAGAGCAGTCGAGCAATGTAGTACTTCTAAATCTGCTGGCAACAACACCGTAGCATCGCCAGTAGTAGTGCCAGTGCTGTGTTGTTAATAAAATATTATATTACACACCAGCGATTAATAGCGAATATAAAAGAGTTATTTATGAAATTTGCAAATCGCATGATAATAATCAAATCTGCAAAAAAATTATAAGCTATGCAATACTCTTTCTACTTGTCCGTCAACCGTCATCAGTCAAGCCAGGTCAACCTTCTTTCTCTTCTCGCCAATCCACTTCCCTTCTCATCAATGTCAATCGAGATGAATATGCGAATGAATGAATGATTATAAAAAAATTGCTGTATCGTGCATCGTGCGTAAAGGGCAGAGATTTGTTTATTCTATACCTAACCATGTAACGAAACTCCGTACTTGAGTGTCCAGTACAGTTTAATGTGAGTGTGTGCAAAAATATACGAGGTTTATGTTTATCGCTTTACCTTGACAGTTTGTGACTTGAGCGGCTTCTCAGTGTCAGGGATATACTCCAAACTGATGCCGTAGAATTGTCCTTTGTTGATGTACGTGATACGATCATCCTCGCGTCGTTGACTGGTTGAGATCGGAGATTCCAAGTAGTAACGGAATCCATAATTTGAAAACCTGACAAGGAAAGAAATGTACATTTTATTATACAAAGCAAAATTATCAAGTTGTATTTCCCAAATTTGGCTTCTTACAATTTAGGAATTTGAATTTTGTCTGTTTCACTCTGTCTTCCGAATTCATGCCAGGGTCTGGTAGATTTCGGGGCAGCTGGGGTAGTTCTTCCTCCGTTTGAGTTGGAGTTAGGACCACTTACATCGTTCACTATACCAATCTGACATGTTTCGCTGTACTCAAATCCCTGCAAGAAAAAATATTTAAATGGATTATTTAGTCATTCATTTGAACTCCTCCAGAAATTCTGTTGCATATACACTGACGTTGAATTAAATCAAGATAATCACTCCCACTGTGAGTTTTCATTAGTACAAAATAGCATGCCAACAACCAACCCTTTAACTCGTCGAACCTAACCGCAATTTGTCTCTTGCAAATAACTGAAGGGTTATCTAAGATGTCCTTCATTTTTTCCTTCGTGTTAATGCACCCGACCCTTGAGCTGTCTACCTCCATAAAAATGCATCTCTGATTTTGTATGCATTCAGCTCACCAGTTCATAGCCCTTCCATCAATCACGATGATGAATCATAACAACAACAATCCTCCTTTATAATAATCTCAGTCCAATAAAAATTTCGTTTAAAAAATGCATTTACGATAATGCTAACTAGCAAAAAAAACCTATTCATCTCATATATCTTGCTACTCAGATTTCATTACATTTTTTCATGTTTTACGACTACATATCCACGGACTCAACTACTGTTTTATTTTTTTGCAATTGTAAGAGTGCACAATTATTTAATATATTTGACTTATATGACAAGATGTTGTGGTAGTCAGCCAGCAGTATAGGGTAGTGTACAGAAAAAAGAAAGGAGAGCTCCCAAAAAAGTGATGCCGCAAACTCAAGAGCAAAGGAGTCACCGTTCCTTTTTCACATGAAATAAATTTTTGTCTTCTCAAATGACCACAATAACATATTGGCCTACTAGTCAGAAAATCAGAGTGCACATCAGCAGCAGCAGTAGTAATGTTCTCAAACAAAATAATGGTAATGGCAGTTGGCAAAATATAATGACAAAGTGCATTGTTGTGCAGAGCTTTATATTAAAAGAAGAAAAAACAAAAGCAAAAAATAATATATCATCATCATAACAAAACCTATTTCTTTCTCTTAAAAATTCTCCGCACACACCGCTCCGTAACTAAAACAAAAAATGCACACATACACTAGAAAAGTGCAAAACTGCAATCATCTTCATCCTCCTATGCTCATCATCATTTACCTAAAAAAACCTGTAATACGGTACTTGACATTGCATTGGAAGATGGTCAGTGAGTGGAAGATGAAGAGAGAGAGAAAATGATGAAGATGAAGTTTTTGACTGTGGGTTACGCATGACCATAATGCAATCTTATGTATCACATAAGACCAACCATTATGATCTTCGTCATCCTTTACAGGGAGCAAATTGCCATTATGGGTTACACGTCTAATGGCAATGCTGTGAAATTCTCGGCAAATTGCTCTCTTGTGAATGAAATCAAGTGGAGCAAATATATTTGTATGCACTCATCTAGGTTTCAATCTGTCTTGTTGTGGGATGGTCCATTTTTATTATGAGACGATAATCATAATATTACTCCTCACCCGGTAACAAGGCAAAGGAAGAAACAAACTAACAAACCACCAAAAAGTTATTGTTTATTTCATTTTTTCATAGCAAAAGGAAGATGAGTTGTGCTGTTGTGTACAAGCAAGCAGTACATCAATAACTGTCGTTTGCAGTTAATCTACAAAAGCAGAAACATTTTTGTATCTCCACCCTGCTGAAATTTTATGGGTTTTTATTGCATTGTTGTTACACAATAAAACAAACGATAATAAATTAATCGCAATCACACACACTTGACACACTATATATTTTTAGCAACGAGGTTAGCCACACATTTCTCACGGAGTCAAGTAAGCAATGATAGTTTTTTATGTGATGGCATCATCAACCGAGGAAATAATTTGACTTGTCGCATATAAACAGCATCACACTTTTGGTATATTTTTTGGTTGTGTGTTTACATGTTGGTTTTAGAGAGAGAAAGATAAAAAATGCATCTAAAATCCGCATGGCCTATATTTTTTCAACGTCATCTCCGTCTACACACAGCAAAGATCCTATAATTTTCTTATTGCTTAATAATGTTATGCACCCATAAAGGGTGGATAGTAAATAATATAGCAATTGTGCCGAGCAAACCGTATTTGCCTCTATTATCTATCTCTCTGTTTAAAAATCAAACCACCAACAGGTCTTTATTCTTTTTAAAAACCAGTATTTTTTCATCAATGAAATGAATCTTGAAGAAAAATCTTAACAAATAGCATGTTATCTTTCACCTGTGTTTCTTAAGCAAACAAAAGTCAGACACAATAGCACAACCGCGCGGCATACTACTACTATAGCTTGCTTAAGGAGAAAAGAGCAAACTCATTCATTGAGTCATTTTCTTCTCTTTTCTTTGCTCATGATGATACATCTTCCATCTCTTTCTAAAAACTTGTTTTTTCCACCATTTACAAATAAGTTTGTGTGTATGTGCGCACATATAATCCACATAAAAAGCTAACAACTAACAAAACTTGGTGTAATAAACAATGTATTTTATTTTATATGGAAAATGCACATTGTTATCATGATCATGAACTACACGCAGCGGACACACATCAAAACTCACTGATAATCATAACAGCGCCAATAATAACAATAAATGTAATAGTAAATCGTTTTTTCTGCACGTAATATATAATCTAAGCAACACCACCAAATACATTGTTTAAAAAGTGTATCTCTTCTTGTAATCATGGTTGAATATTTACCTAGATTTTTGTCCTAAAACTGAGGTACATTACTTTTTTCATTTTCATTCATTTTTCTATACCTCATTTTTGGCTTTTAGTTTATGTGTTCATTCATTCATTGACTCTTTCAATCATCGTCACTACCAACACCACACCACCGTCAACCATGTTCTCATCTGTAGACTAAGTTGGTAATAATATTATTATTATGATGATGTGGATACTGATTTGAGAAGATCTTGTTAAAAGATCATTTATCAAATTGAAAATTCGTGGTGGCGGTGGTGGTGGCAGTGGTGTGTGCTTGCTTTTGGATTGGATCCACAAAAGTAAACAATGCGCTACAATAGAAGAAGACTTTTTTAAATGAGCTGATTTGACATGGTGCTGCTTGATGCTCATCACACGACGACCTCAAAGGAGCCGTCCCCTTTTCACAAGACTTCCAACAACCAGCACTTTGACGAGGATGACGAAGTAGGTGAAAAATGGGCATGATTCATGATGGTAATGATGATGATGGAGACGTTTGTTTGCTATTGTGGTTAAGGAGCATGATGAGGGGAGAGAAAGAAGATGCTAAATTGGACTCATTGTTCTGTCCGTCTTAAAAGATGATTGTATGGTTTTGCTCTCTCCCACAACTAAGTAGCTCACTGGAACAATGGTAATAAATGGCAATGAATGATAATGGTAATGCGTGTGTGTAACATGCTTAAAACCACGTCTTCATTAATCATAACCATAACGTTCCCTCCAGTCACAAGTAAAGTTGTAAACTAAAGTGTGCCCGCACTAAATTAAAATGAGTGAGTGAGTCAAGTTTTACACCGCACTCAGCAGTGTTATAATCATTATGTCACGGAATACATTTGTCAGAACACCGAAGGGATAAAGTGATAACTTTATTTTTTTGTTTCTAGGCTTGCCTGGAACTACTTATGCTTTTAATACAGTTTCCCATTTTTATTAAGTGCCCTACAAAGTAAACATTATACTTTCCAAATCACCATCTCACAATTTCTTGGTTTACAACACTGATATGTTTGTTTACCTATTTATTTAGGTATGATTAGCATTCAATTGTCTGAATTGGCCTACATTGCTGCACTAATCATAATCATCATCACTAAACATACTGTCATCATTTTTTCTCTCTGTTTTACTTTAGAGATAGCAAGACTTTATACAGACTCATTTTCTAAATAAAAATTTCCTATAAAGCTGATACATCGATATGATACATTGATACAGATTATATACCTACCTACTTTTTTATTTGAACATGCGAGCGATTATATTGTATTGAGATTTAGATTGGACCAATTTCTTTTTTTCTGAAGCAATTAACTAGTAAAAAATTTAGATCGACATGTAAAGCATATTAGTGGACAAGACAGACAAACAGTTTTATAGGTATAGCCCGTTTATCATTATAAATGCTACAGGCAGCATTAGTACACTGCGCCATTACTCTCAATTGGGCAGTTTGTAGCCCTTATGGCTATCCTACACGGCATATACGCACGCACACTCTTCAAAATCTCATCTTTATGATGATCTGTGTGTTGCTGCTGCTGCTTCATTGTTAAAAAGGAGACAACAATGCAGACATTCTACTATTACTACTGAAGCTAAATTATATGCAAATTAGTGCCAATGCAGTAGAATGTCTCGTGTGTGACTTGAGTATATTATACAGAAAAGGAATATAAAAATGAAATGCGAATCAAAATGAGCGGATGCCTTATTATCGTTCTCATCGTCATGCATGCAACGAGTGATCATCATACATTTAAAAATGACTACATTACTCATTCATAATTAAAGTATCAGATTCAAAAATTTAAAAGTTATATACGCATACGCGCGTGTTCTTCTGATGATGATGGTACATTTCAAAAAGTTTATGTCGGCTGCGGTGCTGATGGTGCAATCAATGCACCACTAAACTACTTGACTAGACTGAGGGAACTAACGAACAAACGAACATGTCACAATATCCATTAAACATATGACATGTTTCTCTTTGTGGTTAGCTGCAGCACATTATTTTTGGCCATCCTTTAGATTTTATGATATGATCATCGTCATGCTCCTGATGCTGCTGGGCTGATTAAGTATGCAGCGACTTTAATGATTATTATATGACTTAATACACTTATAAATAAAGTTTTTACTGCCCAACAGTAACAATGTAAAATTATGCATCTCATACACAGCAAACTCGCACTTTCTGTGTGAGTGTGCCATCATCAAAAAATACTTTTTTATTTTTAAAAATCATTTTACTCTTCACTAGAATGAATGAAGGAAAGTTGACAAGTAATCAAAACTTAATGACACAACTCAATTTATTCCTTAACCGCCGGTGCAAAAGTGCAGAAGTGCATTGTAGTAGATGCCCCACCACAAAAACCTAATTATCAATTCAACATTGTTCCTAATATTTTCATCGGCACAGCAGCAGTAAGAGCAAAGGAAGAAAACGACTAATAAAATAGCCAAGATTGTTTACCATTTTTGTTTCGGCAGGGCTTAATTGCTGCTCTGCTCAATAAAAATTAATAAAAATGATAATAAAAATAAAATTGTCTATGCCAGAGAGTATATATATTGGCAGTGCTTCAGTGCCTCCTATAAAACAACCTACCCTCCTCCTTCAAAATTATTTCCTCCCTCTTTGCACACACAGATCACATATTTTATACCTACTTGTTTGTTTGTTCAATTGAAGACGATGACATGACACACAGAACAAAAAGTACAAGCAATAAGCTTTAACCTAACCCTCTTCTATCGCTATTTTATCTCAATTGTTTTATGTCATGCTAGCTGGCTATATAACATTCAAAAGAGGAACTACACCTGTGTAAATTAAGTATTTTTGGAAAAACGACAGAGACCACACGACGACGTACGACCCTATCTCTCTCTATATGTCTCTCAGGCAGTTTTTCTGTTTCTTTTCTTTCTTTCTCTCTGAAACCAAAATCATGAATATTTATAAGCAGATAACAACGTGCTTAATCAAAAAATAAAGTTACAAACGCAAATCACCATCATGATGCCGCGCGGCTTTATCCCTGCAAGAAAATGTTTTTGGGGATGCCATTTTTTCTACCCTCTGTGCGGTTAGCGTTTTCTTTTTCGTGTGATGTACCGTTTCAAAAAAATCTCTGCCTTTTTTGCTGGCTTTTGGCTCGGCTTGATAGCTAGGAGTTTCTATAGACGAAGAACTTGGGCTCATATAAAATAAACTTTTTGTCAACTGATTTATGACGCTGCGATGGTGCGGTAATGGTGATGGTGGTTTGGTATTTTTTGGATGAGTGGTGCATGTGGAAAACTGTGTGCTGACCCATGTACAGGGTGCAGGCAAGGTACAAAAATAAATTTATCATTAAAACATGTCATATTTCTTGGCTCTTTTGCGACACTTGGTCGAACGAAAGCACTATATTTTTTATGACAAAAGGGACATCACAATCTACTTACAAATGCAGTATGCACTCTGAATACTAATTTTTAATTTGGTAAAAACCATCAACTATGCAAATATGTCATGTGCGCGCAGTAATTTTCAACGTCAGTTTCATGCATATATTTGTTTTGAAATAATTAACTTAGATTTACCGGCTGGATATTGGCATGATCTCTTGGGGTGATAGAGCCAGCTTCAATGCCTGAATCGGGTGAAGGGAGATCAACGGTGACGGGAGCAACGGATTTGTAGGTGGGCGCTATACTGGCTGTTCTATATCTGTCTGTGAAATTGCCAATTGTACCGGGGCCGTCGTACGGACTAATTACCCTCGTTGTGGTCGTCCCATAACCGTCCGTATAATAGTACTCACTTGGAGGAGAGGTCACCGGGTAAATTCCGGACGCACCTGAAAAACGCAAAGCAAATTCATACGGGCTAAGCATACGCAAGCACAAAATTAGAGAAAGTAAAACAAAAAACTGAGCGCATCTAATAAGATCTCTTTAAAAATTAAAAAAGCAAAAGAAAAAAACATGCAAAGATGCAATAATTACTTGTAGTGGACGTGGAGTGGTGATGATGTGAAGAAGGGGAAGGGGCAGAGACCACAACCACGGTGGGAATGTAGGGTTCGTAACCGTTGACACTTCCATTTGAAACTATTGCACCATTCGTGACAATGGTCTGCGTCCCATTTGTCGTCCCTCCGTTGCTACTAAGTGAAGCAAATAGCTGGGGACTGCTGGCATAAAATGGCTGGTGTTGTTGTTGGTGGGGATTGTGAGGATCATGGGGCGACTCTGTGCCCATCACTGAGCCGTTGTGGTGGGGACTTCCGCCGTTGGTGGCGTTACGGATAACTTCTTGCTTTACTGTGACTAGATCCCGGGGAAGGGGTGGAACTATATCCGCTGGAGTCACGGAATGATGATGGTGCTCACTGCTGGAGCTGGTGATGAGCTTAAGGGTGCTGTGGCTAATTAGCGCTGGTGACTCCTTGCCCCCATCCCCTCCTGGGTCACCACCACGTCTCACAATAACCGAAGTTGCGTGTAACGGAATTTCTGTGTCCGCGACAAAACTGCCGCCCTTACCTAGGCTCTCGCTGGAGACAAACATATCCCCATTGGAAAGTTTGGTGTGGACTGTATTTCCCACGGAGGTTACTGGAACGGGTCTGTCACAATCAAATAGAGAGAGAGAGAAATTAGTTTCAATAATGATAATGTTTTTAGAAAAAGAGTTCAAGCAAGCAATCAAAAAGTCACCCAAAGAACATATTTTGAACATATTTTCCACGACATCATCAAGAGATAAGCATATGACGCCACCATTAAAAAATTGCTCTTAACCCCAGCTTCCCTTTGCTTTACAAGACTTTTCCCCTTTTTTCTCTTTCTTTTGGAGCACGTACACGCAGCAAAGTTTAAAGTTTTTAAAAATACATTCACATAAATATACTTGCATTATATTTCATCTTTTTTTCTATCGAGAAGCAAACTATAAGAAAATGCCGGACAGTCACAGTGTATCATCCTCACATCGTCATTATCTTCGTATTTTTTCATGTACATTATATCATCATGCACAATATATCTTCCTTTTTGCTCGTTAGTTATTTATTACGTATTCCACTCACACACACAAGCCTCCGTATTTTTTTCTATACTCAACTTTGGCTTGGGCTTCTTTCTCATTGACCATCGTCGTCATCATCAGCATCAACCTCATCCTCATTTTATACATTTATCTATCCGTATATATTTCTGTATGACATAAAGGATGTGTGCACCGTGAACCATCCGCCACCACTACTACTAATACCAGAAATCTTTTTCAGTCATTCTTCTCATCATACTTTATTCTCTCTCCACTTTTTCTGACGTTCCGTATGAGTTAAGTAAGTGAATCAGAAAATTTTCTTTTTTAAATACTCACTGCACATTACTCTCGTCTTATACATATTTTTTGTATACTTTTAAGCGACCTTTGTGCAGTACACAGTCTTTCAACTTATTTTTCCGAGAGAGAGAAACTCAAAAAAGCCATTATTAAGCAGGAGCATCATGAGTAACAGCAGCGTTTTTATCAGACTTGGAAATCTCCTTTCTTTTGAGAATATATAGCACCATCGCATCATCGTCGTCCGCGTCCGTCGTCGTTGTCTGCTGCTGCTGTTGCATTTTACAATTTTATGTGTACGTGGTCGTCGTTATAATATATTTTCTTCTTTCTACTTAACTTCTTTGTACATGCTCGTCATGTGCTTCTCTTTTAAAGAGAAAAATCTTCAAAAAGTCTCTGTAAAACTTAGTTTTTTTGGTCAGTCAAAAAGTCAAAAAGGGGAACAATGCACAAGGCAGAAAGCCAGAGAGAGAGCTAATCATGCCATGCATTTTATGAACGCGTATATTATATATTTTCTTAAACTTTTCTGATGATCATTGTCTTTATTCTCCTTTTCCCCTTCATTCCATTTCATTTGTGCTAGCCCACCTGTTCCTCTTATTTTTTCTGTCTCTCATTCTTTAAGAGAAGCACAGAAGAGATAAATCCCGAAAAAATCTCATTATGAAAATTAGAAAGAAAAAAATCTTTGTTTCTTTTCAGCAATGATGTAGTACATGAGTACATGATGTGTGTGTGTGCCTTTTAACTTTGCTGAGTTTTGAGTTAACTAAGGGAAAATGAGTAGAATGAAGAATCACCACACACACAGACCAGAGAGAGACCGAGTGAGCCAAACCAAGCCTTTAAATGAGTTTGACCAATAATTGCATTACGTATTGTGCATCATCATGTGGCGAGAGAAAAAATGTATGTTAAAAACTTGGTGTTGCGGACTGAACTCTCTTACTCTCTGACTGAACTGAAAATTGCTTTCAAAGTGCGGATGAGACTGGTGTCCTCCTTCCTTTTCCTTCGCCGTGATTATATGATTAGATGATGATGATTATTATGGGGATGATGATTTTTGTGCTTGCGCTTTTTTGCATAGCTAATCATCAAAAGTTCTAATCAGCAGCAGTGGTAGTAGCAGACATGAGCAGAAGCGCTGATTTGTTTAAATAATTTTTTCGCTTACATTATGAGAGAGTCAAGAGCGAAATTAACAAGTTTGATCTTGTGAACGTGAAGTAAGGAGGTGACCAGTGTGCATTGTTATTATTATTAGTGGTAGGTAGGCATACACAACAACAGGCATTTTAAAAAACTCTTTTCATTGAATATTACACAGAAGAAGATGAGAGAGAAGGTGGCGGGGAAAGAACAAGCTCATCCTCATCATTCATTTATGCATAATAATAAACCGTGTAATTTATGGAACTTGTTGATACTACATATTTTTTAAACTCATGGGCTGCTTTTTTGTATTGTTGTTGTGTGGTGGAGGAGGTTATTTAAGTGAAGCTTCTTCTTCAAAGACGATGAGAATGAGGGGATAAGAAGCTGTGCTACATTGTTGTTTGGCTTTGCCTGCTTCTGATTGTTAGGCTGACTGACTGGGCAAAAAAGTGAGTGAGTAATGGCGGGGGAAACAATAGGGCCAATTTGCTGCGTGGGACTGAACAACATGACGAGTGGACATGAGCAACAACTTGTGTTGATGATGACGATAATAATGCAAATGCAAGTTGCAGCACAAGTAAACGCTAATAAAACGAGGAAAATTAGAATAAATACGTAGAGATGCATAATATTAACTAAAGTATTTGGTGTCGTCGTAAAAGGCATAGGTTAAACAAGCTTAAATCGATGAGTTTTCGATCTATAATGTTATTAGATAGATAGAAAATGTATACAAGTAAATAAACTTTTTAATGGAATGGTCTTTGTTTCCATTAAATCTGTTATTGCCAACTAAGTACCGAATTTAATCCAAAAGAATATATTATGAATACGTATTAGGCACAAGAAAATAAAGTAGAAATGCAAAACCAATATCAATGCTTAGTTTAGGGCAACCGAAGATGATTTAACGCCAACGTGCTTCGTCTTCCGTCCATCGTTTTGATTGGTTTTTCACGAGGACAAAGAGGAGGACGGTTTTCATATGCAGAAGCCAAGCATTTCAAATTGTAGGAAGAGTAAATAGAAACTGTGACATATTATCACTCGTCACTCATGCAAAAACCTACGCTTAGCCAATATACTTCACTCACAAAATAAATGTACACGAGTAATAAGGTGACAGATTTTTTGTTGGTTTCTAGCCCTCTCTCTTTAGTCTGCATGCAATCTTTGCATTATAAACTTCAGCAAATAGTGTAACGACTAACGATCACAGTGTAACAAGAGAAAAAATTGCTTTTAAACTGTGCAAGGATTTAAGCTCTGCACATCTCACACAATATGTCAGTACCTATCTCATCCATTTTTTGTGTCCTTTCTTTATGGACATCATTAGTTCTGCCCACTAGTGCTATATAGCAATTGAGCTGCTGCGACATTTTTACATGAGCTACTTCTCCTATGATCAACATCAACTCTCTCTTAAACTCTTCCAAAAACCAATAAAGGAATGCGCAAACATTTTCATCCCCCTTTTCTTCGTCTTCGTCTCAAAAAGACTTATGCATGTTGTCGCCGTCATTGTCACATGATACTAGGACTTATTATTGCTGTAATCTACGCCATTTTTTGTACGCCACCATCACCACCACACACTCTCTAAAAACATCTCCTTGCACATAGTATACCTATCACATTATTCACCAATATCCTATTGTCATGCAGATCATGTCCTTCTCTGTTTTTCGTCGTCCTCCTCACAAAGCTCTCCAATATTCTCTTAAAGTTTATGTCTATAGAAGATAGTCATGTGTCATGTCATTAAGCTTTTCCTATAAAAGAGCAGAACAAAAAATGACAACGACGACGACACATTATACTCCACTGCTTTGAAAAAATGATGATGATATGACCGTGTTTGCCACCATCGCCATTCTCTGCTGACTTTGACATGAACATTATTACCTTTATCATTTATCGCCATTTTTTAACCCTTTCTTAAATATATGTGTAAATAAATACTTTCCAATTAAAAATGAATCTGGCTTCGATGTTGGTGGCTTGATGTTTTTTGCCATTCTTTATAAACCCCACGCATTACATATTTTTCCATTTTACAATTTATCATATCGCAGAAATATTTTACACTAATCTGTTCGGAAAGCTTCGTTTGATAAGATCATCATATATGCATAAAACCTGCGAGATGCTAATGTTCTCTTCGCTTTACTCGACTTTGACTCTTTTAAATGTTTTTGGAGGAATAGGTAATAATGGTGTTGACGCTTTTATTGCTTTGTCATATTTCACATGGGCATGTGTGCGTGCTGTGTGCACTTGTGTGCTTCTCTAAACCTTTGAAAAGATGACGACGTTGACGATAAGACAAAGATACAGCACATAAGACAGATGCGGACACCAACAAAACACCACATAATGATATTATATCCTTCGTAGATTCTCCTATTGCCAATAATAACTCATATTTTTATAAAGTCATAAATTTCAAAGAAACAAATTTATTTCTTTTGAAAATCACTAATAATTTTTATGCAGTGTGTCCTTTGTGGTGTTACTTGAAGGCAGGATATATCTCACTCAACTTTTCATCACTTTGCATGCATGGCCATGTGGACGACCAACATTCATCAAACTCCCCATGTGTGTCTTTACTTTGCATTTCATATTCTCTTGTAAAATATCATGTTTCTCTCACTTTTATTACTGTTTTTGGACAAAAAATGAGATTTTTTTGGTATTCGAGTAATCACCGTAAAATACCCAGAAAGAGAGAGATGACTTATGAACTTGTACAATGGCACTTCAATAATAGTAATACATAATGTGATTATGATGAAGAACACAAACAAATTCTAAAAACTCTCCATTCGTTAGAAATTATGATCACGTACGTATTTTTTTTTCTTTTTAGGACTGCAGAGGAAACCTGAGAAGATCTTATTCTCTGTTATGTTTTGTAAGTCAAGTGAGATTAATACATTCAACAAGTTTTAGAACTTTTAGAAGACATGACAAAAACAAGACGTTCACTTCAATTTGACGATGATGATGATGAGTTTCCTGATGGTTCATCGTCATTTCATCATGTAATATGTCCCTCACCACCATCATCACCTCCTCTTCAGTCCCATCATATTTAATCATCATAATATTTGTGGTTGATCCTAACATTATTTGCGCGTATGATTTAAAATCATTTAATCCTTCACTACCTGTTCTCCTTTTGGCTTTGTGGCAGACCATTTTCTTTTATTGTTATTATTGATGATGTGGTTTTGATTTGTTTTTTCAGCTAGCACTAAAAATCGTATTTATCAGCGTTCTAAACTGAGGGTTAAAGCGAGATAGTCTTTCATGTCATAGTCATCAGGAAAAGGAATGGGACAGAAAGCCTCCTTGTTACATGACACCAAACAAGCCAACCAGCCAAAAAGAAACAACAGTAAAATCTAATACTCTTTTCGAAAAGTCCAAAAAAGCTTATTACTTGTTATACTTTTTGCCGTTTGGTTGTGTACTATAATAAATAATAATAACAATAAAATACATTTTTTCGTTATGGTGCTTCGCTGACTATTTTTGGTTTGATTTGGTTCGTCTTCCATTATATCCGCCTGAGAATGTATTCTTTCTGTTCTGGAGTCGTACCAAATATGACAGTAAAACTTGTACAGTTAGTAAAATATAACTCGTAATAGGACCACCAAGACGATCTGGTGATAGCACAAGATATGATAAGTTTTCATAAATGCACATACCATGAACTTCCTAGAAAGAGCTGTTGTTTGTGTATATATGTGTGCGAGTTTTTATTGTTGTACCCATTGTTCATTGTTTAACTCGGCTGTTATCACTAGCCTTCCATTGCGTGATGAGTCATATTGTCACGAAAAATGAACGGTTCACCTCGTGTTCTTCTGTCACCAGAAATAGGTTTTCCATGCAAAAAGAGCATAATCTCTTGAAAACTGTTAAAAGAATGTGTGTTCTGTTTCTTATGGAAAAAGGGTTAGTGACCGATGGACCACGATGAATAAATAATAGAGCAACTAGGCGATACTCGATACCAAACTGTGTCCACCTCTTTATTTACTTTTGAAACCGTTTCTGGTCATGTTCCTTTGTTATATGCATATTTTTGTGGGGAATGGGGAATTTTATGGAAAAAAGGGACCTTTTCTTTATGATAATGTTGAAACTAAAGAAGAAGTCATAAAATTACATTATTATTATTAGAGAGAGAGGGACCTCTCCTAATACCACCATCACCATTTCCTTCCATATTTGCCGTCATAAAAATGGTAATATTCCCCTTCTTTTTTCGTTGCGCTTTCAAAGCAGAAGTAGGTAAGGTGGGTTGTTGTTGTAAGTTGTTTCGTAGTACGTTTTTAGGTACGGCAGTGCTAAAATCCACAATTATTCATGAAATTCACGTGAAACAAAAACTACTCCTCCAATCTGTCTTCTTCACATAATATACATATTTTTGGCAGATATTATTATTATCATGGTCATTATCTTTAGAGAATCATTTATTTTTGCAAAAAGAACTTATAATACTAACTAACCAACAAGGGTTAAAAGATAAGCAAAAAGAAAAGATGACGACAATGATGAGAGGATACTATAGAATGACCATTCATTTCATTACGTATTCGCCCGCGTACTTGTAATCTCCTCTTGCTCTCCTATTTAGTGATTCTGTATGCATATTACATTGTTATTGAGGTGGAAAACAGACTGATTTTGAATTCAGCGGAGAGATTAGGATACATACATAGTATTTCGGGTTATTAATAATATTACATATTATTACGTAGAAAGGAGACGGCAATGCAATGAGGCTTGATGATAATAATGATGACGATGATCAGACAGAGATTTGCAGTTTTTTTTTCTAAAGACTGTTTTGTATGTTCCACGAAGCACTAGAGAATATCTAATATCAAGTCATCAGAGTGGCTATATACACTATACGCTTTCTTTTCCTTGGATGATGCGATTATTATGCAAATTTTTCTCCATATTTCAAAGTGAGTCTTTTTAGAAAGAAGAATGAGAGAAAAAAGCACTTCTTCATAGTCATCTCATCTCCTTTAAAGAATCAGTAGAGCTCAAGTGGACGGAGATCATGAAGGTGATGGGAATGAATATATAAAAATAATGTGTTTCTTCAAAGAAAAAGGCCAGGCAGAGCCAAAAAGCAAAGTATCTTTCTGGCCTGGTGTCCATTTTATTCTATGCACATAACACACAACAACACACATGCATTCATTATTTCTGTATGTGTAGTGGCCAAAAAAGCCACATGGATGGACTTGCATGCAATATTGTTACTTTGTTGTTACTCATGCAGCATAATAATAACAATAGAAGGTGGAATGGAATTTAGAATTTTCATCTGCTCTCAGTTTGTTGAGAAAGAGAGAACATGCAAACCAAGGAGCAAAGGTAGGGTGCCATAAAAATAATGTTGTGTTACTGTCCTCTCATTCAACGGAAGGCACTAACTAAGAAGCACATCTTTTGAAAAAAGAAAAGTTTTTAAATCCGTTTTTTCTTTCACTAAGTAGATTGCGTTTTTGTTTTAACAACAGTGCAAGGCGAAAACTACGCACATGTTGAATTTGGATTGCATGATGGTTGACAACAATAAAGGCATGCCAAAAGTTTATATATCGTTGAAATAATAAATGGTCCAAAGATATAAGAAAATATATGCATATTACTTTTTTCTACGTAAAGCAATAGCGTTCAGACTTTTGGCTTGGCCTAGGTACCTTGTACTTCTTAAAGTGGACGACGACGACGCAGCAGCAACAAGAACAGCAGACGTTTAATGAAATGCTCGGTAAAACTTCATGGAAAACACTAAAAATGAATCATTTTCTCAGTCAAAGTCAAACATTCAGACTCACACACAAAAAATGCAGGTAGAAGTTCACACTGCTTATAAACTCCAGCTGGCAGTTTTTAAGAGAGGCGCATATATGACCATGATGACGATATTACAATCCTTCGTGTTTTTTGGCCATACCTTGGTTTTTTGTCGTTGTCTTTACTTTTTTACTGCAAAAGATGTTGTTAGCTAAGTGGCAAGAAAATAAAGTCTCATCACTCTGCCTTGCACAACATGTGTGTACATAGAGAAGCACATGTTACAAAAGGTTACATGTTTCATGGAGTAATGGAAAATTGGACGATGTGATGCTGCTGATGCGACGGATTTTTCATTTTATCTTCCCTCGCTCAACTTAAAAAAGTAAAATGGTTGTTTGTTGTTGTCGTTTATGAGGGAAAAATTTTCAGTGATGATGATGAGCATCATCTTTTTTCTACCTGTGCGCTTTATAGATACTGACAACATTAACAGGCATGCAATGGATGATGATGCATACTCTCTGCTCAGAGCTCAAAGAGATTTTTGATGGTTGGACCAAAAACATTTTTATTTATTACATTTTTTCAGATAGCACTGAGCACATTTTCTGGTAACATTCCAAGAAGACGCAAAAGACGAAAAGACGTGAATGCTTAATACAACTATGTAAGGGGGTTCACTCTGTCTGCATGGTTTGTGAGTTGTGGCACAATCACATTTCTGGGAGAATGTAATGATACGATAATGAGCTGCTCTAGCCCAGGACTAAAGTGCTCTCCGGCAAAATAAATCAAAATTCCATTCGATATGGCGCATCCTCTAATAGCCTCTCTAAATAACTTGCAATAATAATAACCCGCAAGAATAATAATAAACTCCCAAGATCAGAGGACGTAAGCTTGACGGTTTTTTGTAATTGTCATAATTTTTCTTTTTCTATTTTGTGCAATGAGTTATGACGATGGCTTTGCTATGTCCATTCAAATGCATTCGCAACAAGAGAGGTAGATCTGGGAACGCACTCACTTGAGAAGTGGAACAAAGTTAAATCGTGTGTTTGTTGGTCCAAACAATGAATTAAATTGATTTGTTCAGAAACAAAATTGCAACAGTGTAAAAAGTACAAAGCATGACAAATGGGGATAATAAAGTTGTGCACTTTATTTCGAGGTTTTGTGCGTTTCAGAGCACTCACAGACATAACATAAAGTGCAATTTTCCAATTTATGACTACACGACAAAAATTGAATGAATGGGCGTAGCAGGTTTATTTCGCTTCTCTGTCTCTGCTTTTCTTTTCAGATTAAAATATATACCTTTTTTCTTTTTGTGTTACATAAAAAATGGGCGAAATAAAATACATTTTTTTCTTCTAAAAGACATGTACGTGGAAAGGAAGAAGAGAGGAGGAGGATGCAACAACGCACTTGCTTACTAAAAGGTAGATATTTTGGTGGGAGGATGGTGGAAGAAGAAAAAATCATGCATTATTTTTGACAATGCACATAGGTACACATATGACGTTTCTCTAAACACCAGATTAAAAGTATACACGACGACCACATCCCATTTTCCTGTGGGCCATGTATCATCATATTATACAGATCGGGCATTTAATAATATATTCCCTCGTAAAAATAGAATTGACAATCAAATCCAATGACTTTGGTCATGGATTGAAAATAAATAATATGTCCGCCTGGGTGGATTGGATTGGAAGGAAGCTGCTCGCCACAGGGAACTAAAAAGCTTCATCTCTGTACTAAACTTTGAATTGAATCCGTTTTTTCTCAAGAGCCATGCCCTGTTGCATCCTCATGGCATTAATAGTAATATGCATGCATATCGCCCACACTAAACATTCGCCAACAAAATGGTATCAAATTGAAATTTTTAAACCCTTTTATGTTATCTCTTTGTGAAATTATTGATGGGTTAGCTCTCTCTCACTTTTACACCAGTGAAATGTGATATTTTGTCCCCAAAAAAGGCATTGCTTTTCAAAGAAAAAAATTGGACTAAGCTAAAGTGCAATGTAGCACGTTAGTTTTTTTTATAAATTTTATATTAAATGTAGAGAATAATAGGTAATTTAGTAACAATATAGCGCACAAAAAAGAGAGAACGGATGATGGCAATGTCATGCTAATACCCTGACACTTAACTCCTTTCTGCTGATATTATTGACAGCGCGAGCGGCCCACACAGTATTATTACAGCATTTTATTTTCAAAAGGTACAAAAATATTTTCTTTAAGCGAGACAAACAAACAATGAGTGCATGTTTTTCGCACACACATGATGTGCACACGTCACGTAAACAATGTATGAATTGGCAGATCTATGAGATTATAAATTATACTTGATGTTACTTTTTTGCAAAACATATACTCAGAATAATATGATACGTTTTGATATAAAAAAATACTATCCGATATGCTCACAGTCTTATTTGGCCAGGGTAATGTGAGCACACACGAAAAATAAAAAAAGTATAATAATCCGTTGTCAATTTCCATTATATTGCCACCATCATCAAAAGGCAAATATCTAATAGGGCAAACACATTCTCGTGAAAAAATGATGAAAGAGAGAAGGAAGCAAAATAAACGGTCTCAAATTTTCATGTCTACAGTGCGTATTGTACAATGTCTTTCCTATTATTTTCTGCTGGTCATCTAATATCTTTCCTTTTGACTTTTTCAGCGAAGAAGAAGAAGAGTAGCCAAAAAAATCTTCTTTTGGACTGCTGTTACTTTGACTGCTGCTGCTGCTCCTGTCTTCTTACTCTCTGCAAAAGAGGGTCACTGACCTAACGGAAAAAAGCCACGTCCACCATTACCACTACTATCACCACCACCACCGCCACCATCATCAGCATGCACGCATAATATTTCGTCTTTTGCAAAAGTCACATCACACAGATTTTTCGCTTCTCTTCATTTCTCTCGTGGCTATATAGATTCGAAAGAGATTCACCTGCACCAGCCAGCAGAGAGTTACCATTATCATTATTATCATCATCATCAAGGATTTAGGATCATCCTTCTATCCTCTATTTTCTGGCTGACCAGAGAGTTACAAAAAATTGCATCTTGCATGAATGTACACAAAATGTACACATTTCTCAAGTACAAACTTTCATGGCACGCCAGCAAAAAACATGATAATGATGATCCCACAAAATCCACGACCCTGCCCATAAGTCCATGCAATCTGCAACGCAACAACACATTCAACATGTTTTATGCATGATCACCGCGTTGTGAACTTGGGAGTACATACATGAACACTTTGAGAAGACATGCAAAGAAAAATGAATATGAATACATTTTCTCTTGAGAAAGAAGGAGACACGACAAATGCATGTTTTGCTAAATATGTAGATGTAGATTTTTTTGAAAATGTCCCAGAAGAAAAAAGGTGGAAAATCCTATGGTGTATTGTGTGCCATTGTGGCTCGGACCAAAGGGTAAAAAATTGAAAATGATTGAAAGACATGGCCCAGCCAGGAAGGAATCACAGTTTTACTGTACATTTTTTCTCTTCCTGCAAAAAATAGTTACATGGCACGACTTTTTGAACGGTTACAACAGAACACTGATCATCATGCCGCGGTTCACTTTTTTGTTATATTATGGGATTCTACTATTGAATAAAACCGCTTAAAACGAACAAGCAATCACAATCATCAACATTTTTTGATCCTGTGGTCATGCTCCATTTTACAAGATTACCCAGAAAAAAATATGAGCTAACTCAGGATTATGAGTTTTGGGACTGATGATGATGGGATGAAATAATGGCAATGGTCATGCGGTAGCAAAAAAATAAAGAAGCATCACAGAGATGTAGTTTTTTTGTTTGTGTGTGGAAAAGTGCATAAAAATCTACTTTTATGATTATTATTGTTGTTGGTCATGTGTGTAGTTGTTTTCATCTTTTCGGCTTAATCGGGTTTTAGATTTTTCTTCTAGAATTCAGGTTTTTTGCCGGCTTGCAAGCGCTTGCAATTGTGTGTCTATGCGTACAATATCCGTTGGTTGAAGAAAATGGGGATGATCATCATTTTCTACTTTTCTTCATTTCATAAGATGCATTTTGTTGAGTGGATCAGCAGTGAAGTGGTTGTCCCGTCAAGGCAGTCAAGTTCAAGAAGAAGGGCAAAGCAGGCAGGTGAGTTTTAAAAAAAGTCAAGTTATTGCGGCAGACTGGTCCATGCCAAAGCCACTTCTGCGCACTGGCCTGGTCAAACGGGACAAGTTTACTTGCCTGCTTTGGTACGTATAGTAAAAGTCATTCATGGAAAACCACCAAGTTTCAACTGAGATCAAGTAAGATCTCGTGGAATAAAAAGGAGAAGTTTTGTATTTTGCATTTAGGGCCAGGGCAGTTTTACCGGATTTTCCTTTCTGATATGCAACAAAATAAAGAAAATGTGTGCCAGTAGTAGCAGCATGGAGTAAATAATGCATATCAAAGAAAAGTTTTTATCCGTTTTATAATATATTGCATGATAATCTCTGAGTACTAAGCACTCATCTAACAAGATTACGTGCTACAGCAACCCTACTACTTATCATAAAGCACACTCACACAATCGCTCTTTCCCGCCCCACATCCTTTCCCTTTGCTTTCTGTTACTAGTTACTGCGCTTTCCTTTCAAATAATCCGGTTTTTCATTTTTAAAAACAAAACTTTATAGAAAAAAACTTGTTGCATTATTGCATAAAAACGACGCGTCAAGATAAAAAGAAAAGCAAAACGAGAACACACTGCGTTATTTTTTCCCTTTTCTTTTTTGTTTTTCTAAGCATTATCTCTTGGCATCGTTCAGGAAGCAGATGCAATGCAAGTCATCTAATTCTAATCATCTTTTATTTTCAATTTTCTCAGCAGCAGTAATGCTGGTCCTTGTCAATATCGACAGTGGTGGTAATGGACGGTAGAAAAAAATGAAACAAGCGGGTTGGCTGCTGAAGCAAGCCCAGAAATAGAATTCGTTTTGAATGTTTGAAGCCCACCCTTTCTTCACAAGTTGGAGATGTGATGAGATATATGAATGAGAAGCAAAGGAGATGTGATTTTTTCTGTGAAGGTGTGATTGATGTTGCTTTGTAAAAGACTACTACACACTACTGGTCCCCCTTGGTCGTGTCGGAAGGAACAATAGTGCTCTCTCAATACCCATCTTTCATTTTTTTCTTCCTTCTATTTTCTATTCATTGAAAGACACAGATAGAAGGGGAGACTAACCAGAGATTCATTCGGTATTCTGTCGAGTTTGCGTTTTGACGGTTACGCCAAGTTAGCGAGTCAGCCAACCACGTCACAAGATCCCGGTTGGTTGGTTTGTCCCATTGAATATTACCCATGTACTACGTGCGCGTACTACACTAATAGCAAATTAGACAGGCAGAGAGGCATGAAAATAAATTTCATTGCTTTTTTATGCTTTGTCACGCAGAAGCAGCGAGACCGAGGGAAAAGGAGTGGAGACGCTGTTGTGAGAAACGGAGATAAATGAATAGGCAGCTAAAGAAAAAGAGCATTTTTTGCATGGTAAAAAGTTCTACCTCCATCGAAGCAGCGGGAGATAACTATAGAAAAATGCCTTGCAGCTATATAGAAGCATTGGTATAAAGCATTGGGGTGTTGTGAGACTTTCAATAAAAATTTCCTTCACTTACGACCAAATGTCTGCGCTGATCGTCCTCTCCGTTTTAATGGCCGTGGGGGTATCTGCAATGCTACCTCCATTTTTAAGGTTCCCATAATAGTCGTAGAACACGGCGAATCCCGCGGAATCATCTTGCGCGTTAATGTTCAACATGGCAGTGGCTGCTGCGGTGAGCGGATGCTCATACGAAATTCCCAAATGATTATTGGCACTATTACTAATATTGCTTGCACTAGTGTGGCTACTACTATGATTTATCACGCTGGTCGCCAGTCCACCAACATGTCCAGTGGAAACCACCACGGTTGCTGAAGGGGCAGACGGTACTACGCTTGACGCAAGCGTTATTACACCTCCGCTAACTGCTGCCACCGACGACGACGCTTCACTCTCTCCCAGTTCCGACGACATGCGCAACAGACCTGCCGTCGAATAGTAAGGGGTTTGTTGGGGGGACTGTTGGGGTCCTCCTGCCAAACCTAACAGACCTACGGAGCGGTCCCCTTCTTCTTCCTCTGCGCCCACACCACTTCGAACCAAATCTTCAATTGTCTGTGAGTCACCGCCCGGCGAAGACTCACTCACAACCAGGATCTTCACGTCGTCCGCGTTATGCTCTTGCTTGATAAATGAAACTGAACTTGCTGTGCCAGCCGATGAGGTTGTTTTCAAGTCAGAATATTCCTTACGCATTTATACCAGCTCACTGTAAAATGGAATGGGAAAAGAGACAAAATTTCTCACATAGCCCCAGTCTTTCTGTAAATATGTACTTGTTTCACTTTTTCTATTTGTTCATTCTAGTTCTACTTTTTATTTTACTGTTCCACTTTATTGCTTTCCCCTTTTCCCTGGAAAACTGGAATGGTAGCCGCAGCCAGATGAAAAGGAAGACAAGTCAACTTTTACAAAATTAGTCAAGTCCAGTCCAGTTTTTTTATTATATGCTTTTTGCCAAGTTCCTTCGTGGCAGGTTGATGATATGATGTGCGCAAAACAAGTAGTGTTGCAATGTTGCACAGAGTGTAAAATGCACTTGTTTTCTGCTGCCTGTTATTATTACTATTATGTATTATTATTGGTATTGCTCAAGATGTGCAACTTTTTTCGTTTCGAGGTTTTTGGGGAGAAAAAAGAACAAGATTGACTGGAGTTTCTCGTTTGACCAGTGTTGAGCCAGGTTAGTTTTGGTGTGTTTCTCTCTCGACGCCCAGTCACCAAAACACAAAAACTGTTCAACTTTGGCTGGTTGGTGTGCTCCTTCGCTCAATACATGTATTTTTTTCCGCCAGTTACTGCAACACACACACATAAAAATAATGGTATAATAATAAGCAATCATATCAAACGAAAAATTATTATTTCATATTGCACATGATCTTGGGATATCCCTCTCTCTCGCAGCAAGATGAATCATGCAGACATGCCCCTTTTCGTTTTTATTCTCTTTTCCAAATCCAGACAAATTACCAATTTTTATGCACAAAAATATTGTGAAAAACCGTGCCAGCACGTGCCATATATAATACATTAGGATACAATGTTTTACCCAAAAAACAAGATTACGCGATTGCGGCAAAAGATAATATGATGACTGTGCAATGCTGTGTGTTGATCTTAATCTAGAAATCATGAACTGGATCATCCTCAAAATGATTATCCCAAAACAAGGTGTGCTATATGGTTATCCAATAAGTGTGCATTATAGAATTATCTCTTTGTGTTTGCTCTGTGCGGTAAAAGGTGTCAAGTTAACTTTTTACACACGCAAAAACATAAAGCTTCAAAAAAGTATTCATGCTTGCCTGCCGTACTACTACTGTGCTTTAGGTTTTTAAATCCCTTTTCTTTCCTTTTTATGCTTTCGTTTTCGGCTTCCTTTAACCATGTCAATATTGATGATGCCTCGATGGAGATGGTGAAGCACACAAATCTTACCGACAGTAACAACACAGTAAAACCAGAAGATACTCTATTCTACTAACTCTGTTATTTCCTCTCTTTTTCTTTTTCTCCTCATTATACGTAATAATCAAGACTTATCTCAGTTTCCGATCAAACATCACTTTGACTCTTAGAGCGTTCTAATGCCAAAAAATCTGTCTACTCCTCCTGCTCATCAGTAGTATCATGGGCATATGTGTACATATTATACACCTTTCTTTATAGGAAACGGACCTTGAGATGTGAACAAGATGCTGCGTATTCTATCATATCATTCCGACATATCTTGATGATTTGTGAACCTTATTAGAGGATGAAATCTGGCTGGCTTCTGTGCAGCTCCCTCATTTTCTTTAGCCTGTCTTATTATTATTATTCCTTTTCTTTCAAGCTTACAAAGTTTATTCTTTATTCCTAAAAAATTCAAACATTTTTTTCAGACACCGACTCAAAGTCAAACTCAACTTCTAAAAATGCTGCTTCATTAAAAGCGGGAAGAATTTTTTGGTAAGTGTATAGTAGCAGCGAAATATTATTCTTTTGGTGCCTAAAGCCAAGCAGCTCACAACTTACCAACATCTCCTCCCTAGTTTTTCCCGTGCATACATTTATCGCATTGCCCACCGTTGCAATAACAATCAAAAGATGACCGTTGTGGCCACTTGTTGCTCTTTACATAAAAAATAGAGAAAATATTTGCCACATGATGATTCTGATGATGAAAATGAGGTTGAAGTTTTTAAGATGATGATGAACCTTAATCCATTCGCTACGGGAGCATTTCTGCATCAAGCGTCATCATCACAGCTCTTTTTTTTGCCTAGAAGCTCTAAAACATTTTCTCAGAGAGAGCTTGAGAGATTTGAAACCGTTTTCCGAAGAAAAAATGCCCCCGATGCATGTAAAAACATTTGACCATAATAAGAAGCACAAAGAGAAAATCATATATTTTTTCAGGGAAGAAGAGGAGTAGCACACATTTTAATATGCATATTAAGTGTATCATGCGTTATCTTTTTGACTGTCTTTTCTGACTTACTGGCTGCATATATGTATTTTAGGATTTTCGGTGAATGTATTTATGCCCTCTGGTATGTAAGTACAGTGTGTAGTTAATAATGTGCTGCTGCATCTCAAAATGCTATTATATTATTTTTGTAAGTTATAAGCTTTTTTCAGCTCACAATTTTGTTTTTGGGCGTGGTCCATTTCATCTTGATCGTAGTATGGGTTTATCTTTCTAGAAAAGCCATTTGAGAACGAAACAGAGGTTATTTCATTTTCATGTGCTCTTCTTCGATTCTTTTCTTGCTTAAAAAAAGAAGTCAATGCCAATGTCAGCGGTGGACAAGAAAGCTCTTCAGTTTCCTATCAAGCATACTATACAAGCTGTTCAACAAAAACGCATATCGTTTTTTGTTCTTTATTCTCTTCAACGTTTTGTTTGTTTGTGGCTTTTCAAAAATGTTATTATTACGTAAGGCTTTTGAGGAAGAAGAACAAAACTGTTTGATATGTTTGCAACGCAACAAGTCATGCAAACATACAAAATATTTGTGTGCTATGCAGACATGATTACACTACTGGCATGACTGGCAAGGCATACTGTTGAGCGCTACTGCGTACTAGTACTGCGTCTGGCTGATAAAATTGTTACATTTTCTCTTTGATTTTGTTACTGGTTGTAAAGGACATATATTTTTTGGAATTACCTATGATAGCCTAATGGAGGGTGAAGCAATCTCCAAACAAATTAATGTGTTGCATTAGGCCAATAATCAAACGTGTATCATTATGGACATGCATTGTTTCTATGTGCCTTTTAAAGCTAACTTCCCATACAAAAACGCAAGTAACGGTGAAAAGACAAAAAAGATCGCTATTGCCACATCAAAAGAGGAACTGTCGATTACTTTGCTGCTAGAAAGAAAAAACTGTGAAAACT
Source organism: Entomobrya proxima (assembly GCA_029691765.1). Classification (NCBI taxonomy): domain Eukaryota; kingdom Metazoa; phylum Arthropoda; class Collembola; order Entomobryomorpha; family Entomobryidae; genus Entomobrya; species Entomobrya proxima. Next base: position 26,980,095 of record CM056170.1, on the reverse strand, counting down.
CCTATTATGGCCATTGTAGCAAAGTGTTGTGTAAATAACACTCACACGACTGTGCTAATAAAGACAGACCTAAGCAAGCGCAAAAAATATAGAGTTCAGCTCGAGCAAATTGCTTTTTCTCTCCTTTTTGATAGAAATAAAACTAATAAAAAACTGCTAAAAAGTAATAATAACAATATACACTTTCATAAGCAATTTTCAACAGAGCCGAATTTTGAACTGAACTTGGTTTTCTCCACTACTCTACTCAATCGCTATATTAACCCCGGTCGCTTATCGCACCGACAAAAAATTGTCCTTTTTATATATATAATCTGCACTCACACGTTACCTCATAATAGCGTCATCCGCGCCATCATCATAAGAGATGACGGTCATTTTAAAAACAAAATAATAATAGAGGCAATAATCGTAACCATTATAAGTCAGCGTCGTGGCCCACAAGGAAAAGACGAAGAGTGCAAAAATGATTATGACTTTATGACATGATGATGAGATGATGAGAAAAACACGAGATTTGCCATCAACTCAACACATCACAATTTCAGTCAGACAGACTAGAAGACATGGTAGACAGACAAGAGCAAAGTCAAAGTCATCTTTGTGCATAGAGCTTCCTTTTGCAAAAAAAGGCATTATCATCATCATGATGAGTAGGTATACTCATGTTGGTGCATTACCGTGATCATCATCATCCTCACTACTCAAGTAAAGAAGTGTAACACTGTCTGTTTTTGGCAAAAAACTAAAAAAGTAAGTAGTTAAGCGTTTACACGTGATCTTTGATGATGGGGATGATCAGCAAAAAGGAAGCAAGCCGAGGAAAAAATACTTTTTAGCTTAGTTTGACCTTTTTTTGAAAGGAGAGAGAGAGAGAAATAAGAGTCATCTAAAATGATACGGTACTTTTTTCATCAACCCAGCACTCTTTCCTTTCTTTCCCTGCTCTACAATTTTTCTCTTTGCTCAGATTGCACAAAAACAAATTTTTGCGGAATAAAGTAGGACTTTCTTTCTTGATTAAAATGATGGTACCTAAGGAGCAGCGGAGCTGCGCCGGTATGAATTTTGACAAATATTAAAATAAGGAAATTAATATAAAATCTAAAATAAAAATCTTACGTTTTTTTCTCTCTATAAAACGATGAAATTAATGATATGCAGCGATAAATATATTTTTGCAATATCTTTTGTAACACCGTTTTACACTTTAATTGTTTTTCTCTCGCTACTGTGTACTGTGTGCACTCTATAAGAATTCATTGGCTTTTGTGTTTTTTAACTTCTGTGATTTGATACAAGGTTAGACCTTCACACAACTGTATCACATACTTACGCACACAAAAAACAAAACAAAGTGATTAAATATCTATATCATATTTTGTATATATATCGTTCATTGGTCATTGGTTTCCGCGAGAGAACTTCTCATTTCAACTCCCACTGTATATTATTCCACACACAAAACACACACCTTTGAAAATAATTATATTGCAATTTCAACAATAAATACTAGAGAGTAGCAATAACAATGCAGTATGTAGGAGGAATGCATAAAATTTTATTATGTTTTTATCGATGTGTGTACTAAAAATATCAACAATTCACAGTAACAACAACGGGGAACTAACAGTAGTCAATAGACAGATGAGAAATTTCATAACAGGAAACGTTCATAATAATTCTTGGTTTGTTCACACACAGTCCTACTCTCTGGAGGACATTCACAAAGTGTTTTAAAGAAAACTGTAACAAAAACAAAACAAAAAAATAATTCAAACAATTTTCTTGAAACGGATTCCCTTTTTCATGGAAAATTTGCTTAAATGTTTATTTTTTATCGGCCGGTTGATTTCACGTGGCTTTTTTCAAAAAAGGAAAAAAACTATTTTTGCACAATAAATGCTTTCTTTTTCCGTATTTACTGTTTGTGTTATGATTTTTTTCATTTTAAAATCAGTCAGGCACATCAACAAAGAAACCAGAAGAAGAACCACTTGTTGCTTCTTCCTTTCGTGTTCCTCCACCAACTACTAGTCACTCCACTACCGCTTTTGCTAAACCATGCAACAATAATACCGACCCTGATGTGATGAATGACGACGATAAGAAGGACTTGATACCGTGCTAACAATGACCAGGTATTAAGATTATTATTGTTATTATTAATAGCGTTGATGATGCTGCTTCTGCGGGTCGGCTTGGCTAATACTCGTTGCAGTTTTTCTTTTGCCCAATAAAAATGTATTATTCGGATTGACTACGTTACTCGCTTTTATTACCATTGATATGTATTATAGGTTTGCTATAATAATAGGTATATTTACTGGAAGAGAAAAAATTTTCTCGGCATTTGTGAAAAAATTGGTACGTGTGTAGTATTGTTACGTGTTTGTGTGTGTATGTGTGCGGTGGTCAGCGGACTGTTAAGGACTGATTGGGATCCATGCATGGAGAGAATTACATGACGAAAAAGAGTCCTGTCTTGTGTGGAGTTATCATCCACGCTACATGTACAAAACTCCTCTTTCAATCTACTTTGTTCTCTTTTTCAGAAAAGGTGAGATAGCTTGCAAAGGAGAGAAAAATGTGTTTCCTTCTAACCCCTTCCATACACACATGCACCATAAAGAATACATTGTTTTAGGGACATGCACATAATATAATTCATATACATATTAGCCAGGTACATGTTTGATGATGAGAAGAATGATATTCGAGATGATTATGGTACCCGTCATATATTACACATATATAAAAGAGCCACCACCACACATTTATGGTTAGTAGAAGAAGTATGTAGGCATATTATAAAGGTTATCATTTGAGCAGCAAAGAAGAAGAATCAACCCTCTCTTTTCTCATCTCATGTGTGTGCCACAAGCAGGTATGATCATGATCTTTGTTGCTGCACAGAGAGTGCAAAGGTGGATGGATATGTGGACAGACACGTACTTGGTCTTGTTAAGTTGGTTCTCTGTCTGATGCACGTATGTGAAATGTCTTGGTCGTAAAACAGTAAGGAAGGCAACTGCAATGTAGGTAATATTCCATAAGAGATTCAGAAACATCACATAATATCTAGTCTGGCTGACTGGATGGATAGATGGATTCAGAGAGAAGAAGAAGAAGAGACGTGGAAGGATGGATGTATAGTTCAAGAGTCAAAAGGGTTATCCCCATTAGAAGCGCACATGCATGTATGTATATACGTTTTACTACGTTTACTCCTTTTTTACACTCCAAAAATCTACCCTTAGGGATGATTGCACACAAACACAGCACACAGAATAGCTGTGTTGTATCATATTATTATTGCTAGTTATCATCTTGGATAGTTTGATACAATGTGTTTCTTCTAAAAAGTTTCTTACATGATGTACTGGTGTCGTCCTAAAGCTTTTGATGATAATAATCCATAATATGCAATATATTTTTGTGCTGCTGCGTGCATGTAATAACATATATTGTCGTTGCTGGTGAAAAAGTCTATACGATGATGGTCAGAGTGTTTTATTATTAAATGTACAATTTTTTATTGAGCTTGGCAGAGATGGACAACAGGAGGACGAAGAACGAGGAGGACAAAACGACGAAGAAAGGAAGCGAGAGAACAAAAATGGATCATGTTTCATTGCTGAAGCTATGCGCGTTGCTTAGTTGTATACTATTTTTCTCTGAGATTTTTTTTATCTCCGTGTGTATTTTATTACCCTTTCTTGGTCAAAGTATTAATTAAGAATTTTTGTGGTTTAAACGCTGGAAAATGTACACTGGTTGCAGTTGAGGAGTCAGAGTCAAGTGCAAGTTTGGCATTTACCCATATCAAGGAAAAGGCCGCAGGGGAATGATGACATGCGTGTTGCGTAACACTTTCATGATGAAAAATACACATTGTGCAGTATTTTACTGGACATGTAACGATTGTAATTATTCACTAAAGCGAGGAAAGACGCGAAAATTGTTTTGAACACTGTATCTTGCAATTCCTTCCAACAAAAGAACAAAACACTTGCTAAAAATTTGACATTTCAGGAGTACGAAACATTTTACTTACAATATGCTTTGGGGTAATCTCAAAAAACCTTTTATTACTTGATTCAAACGATCTAAATTGTCTTCCTTCCTAATTTCGATTTGATATCGTCTTCTAAAGTTTTCATGGGATCCAATTACACACTGAAATCCCATTTAATTTTCACAATGTTTTTCTGGATAACACACAAACTGTCTATGTGTATGCTCAACATTGTAATCAAAAGGTGAGTAGTAGGAGACTTGTGTCTTTGCAAACGCTTCTTATTCAAGGAATTATCTGTAATAGTGGAAAGTAGGTACGATTTTTATAGCACTCCAAGTTCAAGATAACTACCGTAATTACACGTCTGGGGTTCCATTTGTGTGAACATTTTCTTCTACCGATGATGACGACTCTGATACTGTATACTTTTTTTTGTTTTTGTGTTTTTGAAGCATACGCACTTCTGATTCCACCTCCGCATAAAAACCACATCGTATCCTATCACTATCATCATAATAATATCAAACTCCACTCACTCAATTGGAATATCATCATCATAAAATGCGGCCAGGGAGTCAAATTAATTCCCGACTTAATAACAATTCTCCTTTCTGTGGTGGCTTTCTTTCTCCCTCATCACAAGTTGTAATCATACCTACCTTCATACCGTCAAACAGTTACTCGGCAAGAGCACAATATGGCCTGTTCTCTGCACACACACTATATCTGCTTGTGTGTGAAAAATGCTCCATTTTATATCTCAATAATAGTAATAAATGGTATTATGCTAATAAAAAAGGAAGAAACTACTCAAAAAATCATAATAATCATATCCCATATCACCCCCTCATCACCATGTACTTTTTTATAAGCCTCTACCATCAGCATTCACAATAAAAATTACATTTTTTTGGCTTTTCTATCATCAACCAACATCATTATTATTATTGCTTCTCTCCATCATTCTCTCATTCTCAACATCATTCCAGCAGGGCAAAGGAATTAAAAAGTGGGGGAACTAAGGGAAAAGAGTGTGCACCACGATGAAATCTTGGATACGCCTCTTTTCTGGCTTTTCACTCACTTCACTTCTGTGTAAAAGTAAGAGAGAGAGAAGAAAAAATTAAATGAAATGCTGGTGTGGTTTTGGTGGCAATCTATATGTGATACGGTCTTTCATTTTCTTATTTTCTACCTAATTTCCACAATTTCACAAAGATAATGGTCATGATGACGATGAGACTTTGCTGAGGTTCTTTTTTAAGATGATACGCGCGATCAAGAAGAGTGTACAGTTTATTTCAGATATTTTTTTAACTGTCCGCTTCTCCTTTTTGGCTCCAAGCCCGACAAAAATACTCATATAGCCCGTGTTGTTTGCATCCACCTCCTTATATGCATAATAACTATTTTCCCATAATATATATACATTTTTATCATCTTTTTCAGCTTATTACCTGGCTTGTTGTTGTGTTATTGTTGCGGATGAAGTAAAGTGATGCGGCGGCGGTGGTATATATATTGTCCAATCTCCCAATATACCAACCACCACGCGAGCAGCAATTTACATTTTTTATGATGGATAATAAAAAAGCAGAGGATTTTTACATGACGTTATATTTTTCGTGCATGTAATATGCAGTAACAAGTGTGCATTTTTATAGCGCATGGCTCATCATCGTCTAAGGAAAAGAAAAAAAGGATTTTTATTTTGTCGCTGCTTGTGAACAATATGGGACACACATGTCTGTGCATTTTTTATGTATTTATTTTTGTTGTACAGGTAAAATATATTTAAGTGGAGAAGATCAAGATTTGAGTGGAACCCCTTTAAAAAATAACTTATCCCCTTAAAGAGTCGCAAGTCAAAGTCTGAAGAGCGTGTCTCGTCTCTTCTTTTGTCCTTTAAAAATACCGAGAGTGGTTTACAAAGTGGGACGCGCACTTAAGCTATATACACTAGCAGAGTGAAAGAAAAATGAGATGCTTAATGGCACAAGCCAAAAGGCAGGTACGGCTATTTTTCACCTTTTTTAGAAAAACTCGGAGCAATATTAGATTGCATTTATATACCTTTTGACCTCTTTCTCGAGTTGACGTGAGTGCTAAAATGGTGTTTGGAAAAAAGTTGAAAAATTTGCTTGATTGCGTTATTTACGCGTATGCATGATAAAATCAGCGAAATAATAAGGTTGGCAAAAGCGTTTACTTATTTTTTGACATTTTGTACTCCCTCTATTTTCCCCACTCTACGATTATCACTATCATCATGTAACTCAGGTAAATGTGACGACAACTTAGCCACGCATGGATACCTGCACACACATATGCATAATACAGGCTTGCATGATGCGTGGCTTACACTTTTACAATAAAAATTCTCGCATGCCACAGTAATCTTCGTTAACCCTTTTTATTCCATGATGATGAAGCCACAGTCACATTGCAGTAGAATGGACAACGCAGCGTAAAAATCTACTGTTCATTTTTTCAGTAGACAAAAGTGCCCTCAGCAGAGTAGCGTGTAAAACATTTTCAATTTCACATTTTTCCACTGCGGCAACAACAGCACACTGCACTTGACTAGGATGTTGACGCGATGATCACACGAAGAACTGCAGAGACAAAAACAAAGGAAGAGATTTTTTAAAGAAAAAGCTAGAAACGCATAAATAAAAAGGCCACACTATACTCGCTACTTTGCGGAGGAAGACAACTCACAGAAAATGAGAAGAAGGATATGAAATGAAGAATAGAGATGTCTTTAGAGGGTGTGATTATTACCAGAAAAACTGCCACTTAGCACCATCGTTAAAAACGCCCAAAAAACGAGGCGAGCGTGGACCTTCAATTCAATCATCATCACAAGTCAACAAGAGAAAAAAGTGCTTTCCGTTGATGATGAAGAAAAAACGACAACAAAAACAAAACGGATATACAATATGCACTCACTTACAGACAGAGTCACGCAGGATAATAATAATATTATCATTGCTCTTCTTTTTGAAGTAGGCATACACAAGTCCATTGTTGTGGAGCTTGTTAAACAATCATTTTCGTTTCCATTCTTATGTGTGTTTGTGACGTGCAGTAAGCAAGTGTAAGCTGTTCATCAAATCAGAATATGTCCATTGTTACCTGCTTTACACAAATAACTAGGTACTGTGGTGCATGTGGATTATACATTATTTTTTACGTGTAGGAGGCAGAAACTCCTTCATCATCATCATAATAAAGTACAGTTGAAGTTAAAGTTGAACACGAGCATTATGAAAAAGAACAAGTACTATTTTTGGCGTGATTGTTATTACGAGATCAGTCATCGTAAAAAATTGTAACAACTCATTTGGCTATGCGCTGATCAAGATTAAAAGCATGATAACAAGCTGTGAACATGCATATATGTGTGCATACAACCCATCATTTTCCTCATGACACACCACAAAAATAACACTCTCATCATGATGATCATCTCACAGGGGAAAATTTTTATGATTGCACCCTAGAAAATATACGTGTAGATGACAAATCTGACACTTGAGATTTTGGCATTTTTTGTGTGAAATTAAGGAGGAAAAGCATCTGACATGATGAACAACTTGGAAGAGCACACACGGGCTGTCAAAATGCACACACGTACAGCACATGATTTCGGAAATCTCAAAAGTCATATATTTCGCTGGTGATAAAAATCTAAAATTAGCGCTAAAGTGCAAAGTAAAGGACGGGCAGAAAAGCGCCGTTATAGTTGTCGGCATCTTCTACGTGTAATTTTCATTTATGAGATGCTCTTTTTGATGACCAATGGCCATCCTAGACCCTAACGCTTGATTGATTTCCTTTTCACTCCCTTTTCTCCTTTTCTGTACCGTTTCCATATTATTACTACTGTGCAGTATAGCAGTACATTGGGATTTTCACCACAGCGGCATACTACTCATTTTTGCTATTGTTGCCAGCATACTAGCATTATTGTGTACCTATTCTTTCTATAGTGAAGAATGGAGATGATGTTTACTTTTGGTACACCAAAATAATAGGACCCGCTCAAAAACGTAATATATAACCATTCAGAATGAGTCGTGTTCCATAATACTGTATCATTGTTGTGTGTGTGCTCTTATTGTGTTGTCATTATCCATTGTTATGGTTGTGCTGTCATTGTTGCAACTACCTTCTTTTCATTACGCCATGTACCTATTCAAGTCAAGTCTCTTTTCACCGACAACCAAGATAATCGGCAATGTACTCCATAAAGCTTTGTAGAGTCAAATTTTCTTACTTTCTTTTTGTTCCTCTGCTGTTGTTTGGCCGACATTTTGTGTATTTTTGGTTCTACTGCTTTTATTATGCGTTCATGCTTCTTTTGACTTTTTGAACTTGGGCAACATTATTACCAAAATGACAAAAGGAAATACTAAAGTCATATATGATCTGTATCGCGGTGGTCAGTAACATGCTAGCTTTGTTGAAGTGTGTGTCCTATCCGCTACCAGGCAGATTAGCATCCAATATCCTACTTCTTATTATTATTCATAAGATCATTATTGTGTAGGTATGCATAATACAAAATGCGTAGGCAGTGAAAAGAGTCACTAATCGTCAACAAGTAAGAAAGGAAGTCAAAAGACTCGTAAAAATCTACAGAGACGGACAATCATTATTAAAAACACGAGAAAAAGGTAAATTCTCATTATTTTAGGATGGAGTTAAAATGTAAATGTTTTAGACGTGTGTGTACACTTGAAGGAGGAAATGGTAAGTAGGCAGATATTTAGACCTAAACAGAAGCACAGCAGACAGACAGACACGATTGAGCAACAAGTGCGTTTTGCCCATCCAAAAAATAACATATTTTCTGGGCTTGTTGCCTAAAAGTAAAGTTGAACCGTGTCAAAAAGGCCATGTCGTTGTTCTACCGAAGCTACACAGCCGACCGACGGACCGTCTGTCTCGTTGCTGTGTGTCCTGCACTGTCCTATATAGTAAGCATCATAGATCATATAGATTCATCTATACAAATCCATCATCATCAACATTAAAATATATATATCCGTATATCCGAGTTATATATCCGTAGTCATTATTATTGAAACTCGATTATTATTACTATTGTTATTATATGGCTATCGTAAAAGTTAACAGGGCTCTTTTCTCCCTCTCTGCGACAAGCACCATGTCGTTTTCTGTCTGTCCAACCAAGGAAGTGTGTGTAGGGGACCAAAATTGTAAAGTGTAAGTTCTTTTTTCTTATTCTCGTTTGATGTGTGTGCATTGTGCATGTGATCTGATGCTGTTTGCTGATGATGACCAAAAGCTAATAGGACGCGATGAGAGAGAAAAAAATCCATTTGAAAATCTAACGGATTTTCTAGGAGGACACTAACAAAACTCAAATGAGAAATTGTATGAAGAGCGACATGATAATTCTGATGATGGCAGTGAGTGAAGAGAAGTGACCAAATGCCAAAAAATTTCTTAGCTGAACTGAAGAACTATTATAGAATGTACAATGTACAAGTCTTTGTTATTACGCATGCTGTGCACTGGCATGGTGTAAGCAGCAGCATTACTACGGGTTGAAACCCCGTCAGGAAAATGTAAAATATTACAGAGTTGAAGAGATACCTTTAGCTATTGCAATAATACTACCATGGTCTTGATGACTGACAATTGATCATGCTGATGACGACGACAATAATGATGACCGTGTGTGTGTTTGTATGCTTTATACGAATATTATGTATATAGTTGATGGTCATTTTTGTCAAAGTGGCTGGCTGCCAGAAAACCTCTTTTGAAAATTGGATTGGATTTGCCCATAATATTCTTTATTGCCATTTCAGCTTGTTACGCTTTTTTCACAACAATCCAATCCGTCTGTGGTCATCAGTCAAAGACCTGCTTGTTTGCTGCTAAGGCTAAGGCACGATAATAACAATAATACAACAAGAAGAGCAATAATACGCGTTGACTATTTATTAGTAGTACATGCCCAGTATACAAACTAAACAGAGAACTCATTTTTTTCTCTCTTCTTGAGTCTAATGAGCGCACACAGCAAGATGAAATAAAAAAATGTTTCTTTTTCCCTCTCCGTTAGCTGAGCATACAATGATCTACATAACAATAATTGATAACAATGACCAAAAAGTAAGAGAAACAAGCGTCAAACAGTGATGTATGTTGGATTTATGTAGATACACATTTGCATTAGCATTGTCAACCTTCAGTGATTTCTGTTTCTAGTGCTGCTGCAAAGTGATAAGACGAGAGAGGTGTAAAAAGAAATTAGCTTACTTACTCACTCATTCATTTTTTACTTCTAAAGTTATGTTACCAGTTACAACACTCTCTTCTTCTTCGATGAGAATTATAAATATATGTAAGTACATTTTTTGGCTAAAAATATGCAAATGATTTTGAAATTTGATACCCTCTTCTTATCTCTCTGCAAAAGCGACAGAGAGTGATAACGCTCCATTATCGCCTTAATAATAATAATGATATATGGCGCATTGTAACATTTTATATGGTGTTTTGGAGGACTTTTAAAGAAAAAAATGCTTTTACGAAAATAATTGATAAAAAACCTCGATACTGTAATAACTGCAAAAGCGATGTTACATACATAGAAAAGATAAAGACGAAGAGGACATAAACAATAAAAAATATTTTATAATGCTAAATGTCGGCTCAATAAGAACGCATGGATATGCATATAAAATTGTCTTTTTGGGGCCTTTTAAATGCAACTTTTATTACAAAAGAAGAAGCCAAGTCAAAGTGTTGTTAGCACCATCAAAAAACCAAAGGATGATTCTGACATTGATAGCCAATAGCTCATAACTCCACGTTTTGCAGCAGTGATTGGCTCTAGTGAAAAGATAAAATGGGAAAAGAGGAAAAGACGCATGAGGAATCAAACAATTTAAAATTGCTTATTTTGTTTTGTGTTTGTGATAATATGCAACTAAAACGATATTCGACATCGTCATGAAATAATGACGAAGAAGAGACGAAGAAAAAATGTAAAAAGCATTCTTCCACTAAACAAAATTCATGATGATGTATGTGTGATGGGCCGTAATAAAATCCTGCATTATAATAAAGGGGGATTATAAGCTCTGAGAGGAGAACGACTAATAAAAAAAGAGGTGAAAAAATTGATTTTAATGGTGAGCTTGTATAAAATGGTGAATTAAAGGATAATAAAATTGTCTACCATTTTATATTGTCTCTTGTATATTCTCCCTCACTGTATCAATCTCCACCTATATAAACCAAAACTACATACATAATATGGTAGTTAGTGAGCGTCACGTACTTAGCCATTTATATATTTTGTGTCCCTTTTCTTCTTATTACTTATAAAAACATTTTCTGATCCTTTATTGCCGTTTTTTATTTTGTAATGGGGTGCACTTTACTTTATATGCAAAGCAAAAACTAAAAGCATAAAAAAACGAACAAACTAAACTTTACGAGAGGCAGAGAGAGAAGGAAAAAGAATAATGATGATGATGATATTGGCGATAATAGAAATGATAGTAGGACTACTGCTACACGGACTACTGTTACTGTTTTAATGATGACGACCGATCGACAATGTACAAGCACACCACACCAGCAGAGGAGGTAATATGCTAATGTGATATGGTAATAAAGTAAAGTATTGAATTTGGATGGGATTGAATGAAATAATGAAATGCAATCCATCAGGGCAACAGCAGTCATAGAGGGACATGATGAAGATTAACAGCAAAGAACAATCATCGATGAACGGATTGAATCGATATGAGTGTACAACAAACGCAACGACAACAACACGCCTTTTACCTAAAAAATCATCTATAGTAGATCTTAGTATCATTGGCATATACAAGGCAGTAGGCAGGCAGTAAGGTGAGGTGAACCTTAAAAAATCAAATCCGTATCAAATAATTTTTAAACAGATCAGAGACAGTTCAGTAGATGAAAATGAAGACCAGATCAAAACTTGTGGTTAGTGGGCATTTTGATGAAAGGTTGCTGATGAGCAAACATTGTATTGTTGTTTAAGTAGACATTTGATTTGCAAAACTTTTTAAAACACATTCGTCGTCACCAGCAAGAAAAAAAAAATGTGTTTATTTGCTTGTTACACTTTTGCCTGCTAAAGTTTGCTTGTAAATTATTAAAAGTTTCCTTATGTACGTGCATTACCTAATAATCATCTAACCAACAATTAGAGAGAGACACACACACTTGCAACTCTGTGGATAAAATATTATACTTTGCCATTATTGTTCTGATAAGAAAAAAAGTACAATGTACAAACATTTTTTTCTTTCATTCCTCTTCTTTTTCTCTAGTTATAGCCAGCTCCATTTCATTTTGCTCATTTGACCATGAAAAGCCTTTTTGCTTTATGATCAAAGGATGATAATGCCCATTAAGAGAATGTGTGTACAAAATGTACTTACATAGGTATGCATTTTACTTTACACAAGGTAAAAATGTGCTCTTTGCTTACTCACTCTATATTCGCAGAACACTTTTTTCAATCATTCCTACACTACCATCATTATTATTACACTTCTAGAAAGCTTGTGTACATTTTCGCTGACTAAATCCAAATAATTTTTCCATGATGATGTTGCTGATAATAAGACTATCCTCCGTAATAGTAGAACAGTACACTACTAAAATAACTAAAACCGAGTCAAAGATAAGAGGAGATATTATATGGTCAACTTGAAGAGAAAAAATGTGTTTGCATGCTTGTTATTCTCATATGTGTGTATTCTACTTTTCTGGCGAATCCAAAAATTGTGCTCCTTGTTGAATCATTGCAACTGCGCGTTTACCTGGGCTTTTAATTCAAGCGGAGGAAAAAGGTAGAGTCCCAGCGTTTGTCAGGTTTTGCCCTTGTCTTATAATAAAAATGTCCATTGTCGTTTGTATGGCCATTTTATTTGATGAGTAGTTGTTGGCTAGTAGAGTGCTGAGGTGAGGTGGTGGTAATGCGGCGGTGGTGTTGACTACGCGACTCTCGGTCGGTCGGTAAGACTTGCCATTAATTTTCAACGACTCTGTTGCTGGTGAGCACTTTGTTAGTCTCAAGCTTTAGCACAGCAGCAGCATCATCAGAAAAAAGCGACTGCGACGAAATAAATCGTTAAGATTAACTGAAAAATAGGTATACAATCTTACTACCCATTTAAAAAGCCAAGTTTATATATATATATCTTCTCTCGTTATATTGGAGTAATAAATTGGTAGACATACAGTATTACAATGGTGCATAGTTTATATTTTTCAGAAAAAAATGTTTCTTTTTCGTCGATGCTCTCTGCATGACAGACTGACAAGTTTTATATGTATAATTTATGCAGGAAAGTGATTTTCTCAGAATCACACTGATTTGCATATTTATTGCATTAAGGTTAACCAAGCTGTTTGCTCTTCAGCAAACACACTCACACAACTCACATAATATAATAGACTCACATAGGTAAACGCCAACATCATCAAAGGTTTATACTTCTAAAAGAGCCTCATCTTGTAATAATCTCTCATAGACATTTTAATATTGGACAAGAGCAACATGGCGGTTGAAAAAGGCCGATCATAGTCATCATCATCGTCAGCAGCATTACCGTCGTCGTAATAATAATATTGGTGTGGTTGCTGGTGTAGACTTTTTAAATACATTATTTAACTCTGCTACTATGTACCACTTTGCTGAGATTAGCCAGAAAACTACCAAAGTAATTTTATTATTTTGAGAGAGCTTCTTTTTTTCGTCGTCCTTTTTTCATCATCTTCTTCTCATCTCATCAGACATTCTCATAAGCTCCTATGGTTTGTCGACGACTCACTCATCCAATGAGACAATGAAACGATAAACGATCACGATAATCAACCAGACCATCAGACCAAAGAGGCTTGATGATGACGGTGATGCTCATCATCAACATCACCGTAATCATTGCCGCTGCCACACTATTTCATCCCGAGATCCTACATTTTGGCAGTGGTATTATTATTGCAAAGTAATAAGACAAATATTCATCTATTTTTATACCTACTTTGCTGTGTAATGCATTTTCAGGGAAAATTAATTTGTTTTTCGTTTTGCATATGACATGTGCACAAGTACAGGAAACATTTCTGCTAAAAAGACACATTTTTAAGCATTGCGGGTATTTGTATAATATTAATTAAGCATGTAGAAAATTTGTGTTTGCCCAGTAGTCAAAGGTGAGCCCATAATATTATTTTGTAGCAGCAATATATTTTCTGCATCTACTTACCTGTCCAGCCAGATTCTTTTGTTTAATTTGCGTTTTTTATCAACTGGCTTGTTTCGGATTTTTTATTTTGTAGCGCAAAATAGCCAAGAAAAAAGTGAGTCAGTCACTTGTTACAAAAGCTTATTATATAATAATGGGCAATACCTAAACATTATGCTAATCTATAAAGTGCATATCTTGTTCAATGATGGCTATAGTATCAGTTGATGATATACTGATTTCCACACACTTGACTTTTTCCTCTATAAATTAAATAATAATAACAAAGTTATTACGTTTGTCTACTCAGTCTATAAATATTCATCGAGCACTGCTGCTACTCGGAAAGACTTAAAAAACATAATGCGCCACCACTCAGATGGCAATAAATAAAACGTGGTAATAAAATTCCTTCTTGTTTCACTCTTTCTATCATGTTGATAATTCCAGTGATTTCCAGCTACCTCTGCGCATCTATAACCATCTCTCAGCACCACCAGAAGAGAACAGAGCATAACACAGAACTGTGTGGAAGAGCATATCACCCTATCATACTTGTACACAGTACTCATTTATTACGCAATTTCTTCGTAGAGATATAATTCAAAGTTTTACCTTTTTACTAGCAGTTATTATAGGTAGCTAGCCCTTTTTCTAAGTGGATAAATAACTACGTGTAATATGATGGGAATGAGTGATGTGATGGCTCGGCATTTTTGCCGTGTTTTTTTCTTTTTCCTCTCTTATATTGTTTTATAAGCGATCATGTTCCATGATAATAGCTCCAAAGAAAAACACATGTAGTCATATATACGAACAGAGTTGAGGATAAAAGTTGCTATTTTAAACAGAAAAAATTCTAATGCTATTAAAAAGTAAATTGTGCTACAAAATATAATATACTGCGCTTCTGCTACTACTACTAACTTTCTGCTCGGTGGAGTCAGTCATGTGTACTCCCGTGCGTCTCACTTTACTCTTTTTTTATATTGCTCATC
This sequence comes from Entomobrya proxima, assembly GCA_029691765.1. Taxonomy (NCBI): domain Eukaryota; kingdom Metazoa; phylum Arthropoda; class Collembola; order Entomobryomorpha; family Entomobryidae; genus Entomobrya; species Entomobrya proxima. The sequence goes on along the minus strand of CM056170.1, from coordinate 26,964,799 downwards.
ATCATTCCTCTAAATTTTTCCTATTTTTTCTTCTCTTGGCTACAATTAGAATTTTATACACACCAACTAAAATCATCAATCCCATCCCATTTAATTCCATTTTTCCATCTCTCGCTCCCTCCAACCGTCCATCTTTCTATCTATCAGTCAGTCTTACGTCCATTTATCCTACAATTCGGTTTGTGCGTCCGTCACACACAAAACACAACAGCACACCAAGTCATCATATCATATCACATCAAACGAAATGATGATGGCGATAATGATATGACTACATAGACACACAAGTCGTGATACATCCAGAGAGAATCCAGAAAAGAAAAAAAAAACAGTTTTTTAATGTGCACAGGTACTTTTCTACACAAGTGTACATGTGCTCAAAAAGAAATATACAAAGTTAAAAGCATTCTAATAAGCAGCTAGTTAGCATTATCATTTCATTTTTTTCTAGCCTATCACACTCCATTGTAGTTGGTTGTGTAGTACAGATAGTAGTAGCGGACGCGCATTTTACCTGCAAACCTTCCGTGTGAACGGCCAATAAATATTATTACTACTGACTATTTTATGCACACACATACCACATGTGCACTACCACGCTTGTAAAACGTAATAATAGGCAAATGTGGACATGAAAACATGGAAAATTGTAAAAAAGATGATTTGTGCTACAAGAATATATAGCAAACAAAAAGAAGGGTAATTCTTGTCCAGAGAGTCAAGTCAGTAGAAGTTTTGGTTTTGCATGCAAGCAGATTCCAGCAAAAGATTAAAAGGAAAATAAGAAGAAATGAAAGAATGTTATTATAAAATATGTAAAGCTTATCATATTTATATTTTTTGAGAAAATATGTACATAGCTTCGCATCATAAATGCCTGCCTTGACTTAAAAATGTATCTTCTACGCTGTTCGCTTATCAAATTAATAATTTTTATTACGTTATTATTACCTACTTTACTTTACGGACAACTGAGCATTCTATATATAAAACTTGCCGCGTTTTATATTCCTTTATAATTATGCAGTTAATCTTAATCTAAGCACACACAGAGAGTATAGCACTGCTGCCGCATCATCTTTATTGTTATGGCTCAGTTAAGGAAAAAGGAAATTCTTAAGTAATAAGTAGAATCATGTTTACTGAATTGCTGAAAATATGTGTGTGTGAACTTTTGCGAAAAACAATTAAACGCGGAGGAAAATAAATTAGTAAAATTAGCTACCTCTATTATCAAAGTGATCAGTGATTATTGAGGCGGCATTTCATGTTTACTTTTCCTTGCACAGAAGATGATTTTTTGGTTCGTTTAGCTGGTTAAAGTTGTTTTGCTTACGCATTTAATTTCTCTCTAAAGATATTACGTTGTTCGCTCTTTCGCTGATTGATAAACAATTTATCTTTGCATGGAAATGATATATGGATCTGCAATGCTATAACATGATAAGACACTATCTTAAAACAAATATATGCGTAATAATGAGTAAGTAGTCAGCTTTATGTGCCTAGATATTGGGAAGATTTTTACGAGTCCCTTTGTAATTACCTGCGTAGTAGTATATAGATTTTGCCATGTAAATTTTACAAACTGAAATCATTTTGTTGTTGTTTCAAGCGTGTGATGAAGAAGACAATGTTGTTGAACGATGTGCGTAAAGGACTAGATTGTGTCGACTGTCTCGAGTGAATAATGTGACGGCTTGTCCTTCATCTCCCCTCTCTGATTCACAAAACAGAAGAGGAACACAAAAGAGCTTTAATTCTAAAATGTTGTACATTTCTTTCTAATGCGAGGAGGTCATTGCTAATAAATCAACATATACCTATTCATCTTTTATTTCGTACTATGACTATATATGCCGAAGCTTTTATAGCAATTAATTAACAGTTGGAAAATGTTCACTGGCTCCATTGCCAATTGCCCTCTGTATAGTAATAATACTGCTAACAAAAATGTGCACAGATGCTGTATCGTATTATACATATACCTATTTAGGATTTACAAGTGTATTTTATTTCATTTCTGCCTTAATTAAAATTGGCAAAGCTCAAACTCTAAGAAGAACCAGCAACAGTGGCGGCGAGCGATGTACGATAAAAATTATTATGGTGGTGTCGCCGCGGCTGACTCACACCATCATATTATCAACCTTCTTTTGAGAAAAATAATCAGTTTCGTCTCAGCTCAAAGTTTCAGGAATACCAATAATTGCTGCTAAAATAGCTGATAATAATAAAAAAGTTCGGCCATTTTGCCAACTTGCAATGTTGAGATTTGATGAGACAAGCGCTCCAAAGAAGAAAAAATGCTCATTTTTAAGTGTAACGAACGACAGCACATCCGCCTTCTCATTGTTATTATCGCATAGTTTGTACTGGCTAAATGGAGTGCGTACAATGTTTTACAAACCGCACACTCTCACAACACATTTTTATTAGCAAACAAACACGACACATATTTCTCCACACACACAGTTCATTTCATTCAATTGCTTGTACACCGCCAGCATTTTGTCCTTTTGCTCAATTTTTCATGCATAATAAGTAATTAGAGTGGCAGCTACAGAGATTATCATTTTTTGTTGTTTTGTTTAACCTTCCCTTTTAATACGTTTTAATGGACGTATTTATAATTATCGTCAATTTATTACTATCATATATATGTGTGTGGTGTGTAAATAAGCTGTATATAATCTCAGCTAAGGAAGGAAAGGGAAGGAAGAATAATATTACCGAAATGAGAAGACACACACATCACTCTACTAATTATTTGACCTTTTCCTAAATAATAGCACACAACATAGCACATTCAACACGGCATAACACACCACAAAACTATTAATGTCGCTGCTTCATTTGTGTGTGTCTTATGCTCAGAGTCAAAGAATGATTGTTGGCTGTCATTGTTGTGTACGTATGCACATATTATTCAAGAGTACGCTTTTTCAGTATGTAAATCACCATTTTTCAAGGTATCCTCATGAATGAAAAAAGCTTGTAAAAAATTTGCAAATTTACACAGCACAAAGTACATATTATATACCTGCTAGTTATCTAGGTATCTATCTTACTTTGTGAGATTTTTGGGGACACGCTATTTTATGTTCTTCACTTTTCAATTATTTATTATTATTTTTTCATTTCATTTTATTACGTGCATGCCCATCAGCCCAATCATCAGACACAATGTTAAATTGTAAGATTTTGTTCTGTCAGTGAGCAGAATAACTGAATGCAGTATATTCCAGTAGCTACTTATATACATTGCATACATGCTATTATACCGTAGACTACACACTCTGTTTATGTCCAAACCGTCATTTCATTTTATATTCATCATTTATCTCAACTGTATTTGCTTTTTTGCAAAAGATCATATCACGATGATCGGATCAGAAGAGCATACAGTGCACACTGCAAAAGTGGAAGTAAGCAGTAGTAAAAGCGTGCTCTACTGCGCGGCTTATGGGGATGCAGTATGCCGTGGTGCTCATCATCCTCATCTCATCTCATGATGATCGTCATAGAACAAGGTATAAAAAGACGATGATGAGGGTCAAAGGTGCCATTTAAGACAGAACAAGTAATTTATGCGCCATGTAAACCTACGTAAACGTGTTTACGGCTGTGACTGGTGCTGTGGTAAATGCCGAGATGCCATGCACAGAAGGGATTCACAAATCAGAATAAGTACAAAAATCAAATGGAATGACTGATGGAATAAAATATGAACAGGGAAGTCTTTGAAGAATGATCCTGTGATGATTGTTATCGCCATTATCATATTATTATTTTTCAAGCAGAGACTCAGCTAAAGGTACTATTTTTGCTTGTTTAGCAACCAGCAACAGTGGAAGTTGTTGCAGGAAAGAACATTTAAAAAATTACAAGAATTGTTGGTCTCGAAGAGTCTTCTAGGAACAGTGTCATTCATCATTGTGATAACTGCTACACGACAATTTACCAAGAGATTATTCACAGTCGGTTCATTTCCTTTTGGCGATGTTCTTGATGACGCATCTTGAAAGTGGAAGAACAGTGCCATATAAAACCTACTCAACAGTGTACAAAGTCTGAATATGGACAAAAATAAAATGTAATTTGTTTTATCATAGCTGGAATTTTTTGTTCAGCTGACAATTTTTATCTTTATATTTATCGCCTGTTGAGCTGAAAATGGGGTTAATAAGTAGAGCATTTACACAACTAGTATTATTTTGTCTTCTGAACCTTATACTGGCCATTGTGAGCTAGAATCTTAACACCAGCACCAAAGGAGGACGCGATAAATAATTCAGCAGAAGGAGACACCTTGCTCCTTTTTCAAAATTTTTATGTTGTTGGTTGTAGCATCATTTTAATCATTTATATATTATTTGTTCCTTGGCTCTCTGCTACTAACTTCCTTCCTTTTCACATTGCGCATAATTATACATATATCATTATGGGTGCTTAAATAAATGACGACGATAAAATAAATATGTCCTTTGCTCCGCAAGTGGTGTATATAGTTCCACATCATCATCCTCCACTTGACAGGCACAGGTGACACTCGTCCGCTCATTTATTATGCACATTCATAATATAAAAATGCGTGTGTACAAGTTTTTAATGTGTGCGATGATTACAATTGATAATGCTGGTGACACTTCACTGCTTTATGGCTTGTAAAAGATTTTTCCATATTTCTTTTTCGCCTTTACATTTATCTTGGCCGTATTACTTCTCTTGATGTAATCGCCGTGGGTAAATGCATTTTTATTTTTCGGGCATTTTCATAATCGTATAAAGGCATCAAAGTAGAAGTGTACGTGGTCTGGATAGAGAGGGCCATGAAAAGGAAAAGGGCTTTGTTGAGATGCTGATTAAAAGAAAGGATGGTGGTGATGGTGGATTTTTGTGAAGCTGTGAGGTGGATTTGGCTTTGAAAGGAAAAGGGGAAGCTTCAACAAGTAGTGGGTAAAGTATATCTACCAAAAAGACAATGAACTGTGAACAACGCAACAGGCACAGAAAGAGAAACACTTCTATTTTCATTTTTATTTGGTCTGGCCTGCTTATAATATTGTTCTGTATAAATAAATGGCTTTGTGGAAAGTTTCCTCCGGATTGAATGAAAGGAGGAACAGATAAAGATAAATGGATGCATTATTATAATGTGATTGTGATGCTGAGAAATGTCCACAATTTTTATTTTCTGGTCAGTTGAGCAAATATTCGGAGAAGAGAAAGATGAAAGGAGAGAACTGGATTTCTGAAGACTGAACCAAAGAATTTCTAAGAACAGAATTATAAATTCCGTTCTCATTTCATCGTCCAAAGAAACATATCCTTTACAATAATTTTGATTTCTATATAAAAGTAAAATGATTTTTGAATATATACAATTCGTGATAAAAAGAAAATATTGCGGATTTAACAATCAAAAACGATGATGATTTGGCAAGATTGGCAAATATTTTTTCAAGAGTTGAAAACCCCTAGTCCAACATAGTTTGTTGACCAAGTCCATGTAAAACAAAGAGTATCTATTCCATTTCCCTTTATATTCTGCAATGGGACAGGTAAAAGGTAATATGATTACAGAATCTCTGCGTAATCAGAAGGTATAATGAATGAAAAAGCGAAGGGGAAAGGGTTAAAAGAGTGACTGAGCATGAAATGATATGCAAATGAGATCCCTTGCTCCCTCTTCTCCTACTCTGTTTGAATGGCCAGCAAAAATAAAAATGTGGTCAAAAGGGCTCTTTTGACAAAAAGCTCACAGGCTCATGGATGGAAAAGAGCAAAAGGGGAAGTTCAGAGTTCCCATGAAATCTAAATCCACAGCCCTACACAATGATATTATGATGATGACCAGCATGATCATCGCCACTACCACCAACACCATTTATTCTTCTTATTTACGTTTTTCATTCCATTCATCATCATAATATTCTTCTTTCTCGCCTCATCATCGTGCTTCTCTTCCGTGCTGAATTATATTCAAATTCAAAGTGCTGACCCCAATTCCCTTTATGTATCTCTCTCCTCTACTTGCACACAAATGGAAGCTCGGATTTTTTTCGTTTTTTATCAGAAAAAGCATTTTTATTTTGCTTTTGTGGGACTTCAGCTGCCCTTTTGGCCACATTACTACACACACGTAAATGTATCGGGCAAGCCTGGGAGCCAAAGGCTACGTGCCACTTTTTCACCCTTTTGAAGAGCAAGCCCTTTATTGTTTTGAGACAGAGAGAAGATTTTGTATGCACAAATATCGGATTTTTTTCGCTTTCTGTCCGATTTTTATAAAAATCATGTCGGTAAACAAAAACTTGCTCCAGAAGAGAGTGAGTGAAACTACACGACACATAACTAGGCAGGAACATTATTTCATTATTGTGTGTGATTGTTGTTGTCTCTTTACTTGTTCTTGTATTGTCGCTTCAGGGGACTCTCTCTTTAATGCTCTTTTCTTGATGATTCACCATAATAATCGTTTCATTTCATGATATCATGCATAAATAAATACTTTCACAGTATGAGAGATGTGAGAACACAATGCAGATAAATAGAAGAAATAATGCTTTTATCATTTTCATCATTATTAATGTCCGAATTTTTTTACTTTCTGTCCATGGGAAAGAAATTTCTTTGGCTGGACTGGCCAGGTCATAATAATAATATATGAGGAGATTCAAAAACAGAGAGGAGGATATATATAAGGAAATGCTTTAAGAGGAAAGTAATGCAAGACAAATAAACTAGCCAAATTCTTAATAATGAAATGACATGATGAATCATGTAAAAGAGAAAAGCATACATATATACATGGCTGTAGATGTATTTTAATAATAAGTGTTTGTGAGTGAATGTAAAAAGAAAGTACGAGAAGCATCCAAACGTTGTAAAATGGGTAATGGAAAAATTTTCCGAGAACGGCATACTTAAATCATTGTACGTGCTAACACAGCAGCCGAATATACAATACCAGCCAGCAGGACTGGCAAAAAGATATAACCGTTGCTTTTTAATTCATCTTTGCTTTTAAGTCGCATAGCAATCAAAATTGCTAATATGTACCTACATTCATGCATGTCTATCAGAGGATCCTGATGATCAAGCATGCATGCACAAGAGATTAATATGTGTCTAGAGGTATGTACGTATTTAAATACTAAGTTTTTCTAGTTAATAGACACAATAAAAATGCGTGATTTGCTTTCCCAGTTGTTTATAATCATAATGATGAAGAATCCATTCATGAAAAATGGTAAATTAGCAGAGGAGGAGATTTTGATGTACTTTGTGCAAAAAAAGCATCTCTTCCTAAGTAAAATATTATGTATGCAATGCCATTTGCCACTCTTACCACCACTACCATCATCATGATATTCATCGTCATCAAAATTGCTAATTTCTTCCCTTACCTTTTTTTCTTTTAGCTGAGAAGCTGACTGTGACTGACTGACCAACAACATCAGATGGACGAGTGAGGATATTGCATTTGCAAACGCAAAAATCACGATGATGATGATGGTAATGGCCATCAAAATAAAACGGTTCTTTTTTTCTCCCATCTTAAATTTTTACAAGGACCATGTACCATGAGATGATGTCTGCCTGGGTTGTACATACATTTTACCTGCGTGAATACCTACTTGCGGACATGCGGCTACAGCAGCAGCAGCTTCATCATGATTACTTATTATTATTGCTGGCGACGACGATGGCCGTGCTGAGAGCATTATTCCCTACATTTTTTGCATGTATACCGATAATACATGGCTATTTGCAATCGCATTTTAAAATCCACACTCTTCTATTACTGCTGCCTACGACTTTTTTGTCTTGTGTTCTGAAGTGCCACCACATTGCTACATTAGTATTTTGTTGTTAATGAACAGTTAGATGAGAGAGAAACATCATCTTACATGATGATCGGCAATAACATATATCCCGTCATCATCAGTCTTTTGTTTCGCGTACAATTTTTGCAGGTAGATTGCGTTTTACATTTTTCCCCTTGTCCATTTTATCATGTTGCTATATAGAGAAAAGAAAGGCATGGCTGAAAGTACAGGAGATGTAGCTAGCAGACTCCTTTGGCGTTTTTCTTTTGTGATTTGTAACATCATGTAGAGTGAGGGTGGATGTAGATTTTATAATGTAGCCAAAACAGAAGATTATTTACAACGTCTTGGTTTGAAAAATCTTTTCCTGGCTTACTGACTCACTGATCATCCCTGCTTATGATGATGATGACCATCGTCATCAACCACCACCGCCGTCACTAGTCACTGCCACAGGATCAACTTCTCAAAACCAACTGAAGTGGATAGAAGAGGATATATACTCTAAGCCGGCCATCAAACATATTCGGTTGCCGCAAATCGTATAGTGCGAAGAATCCGAAGTTGAAATATGCACGAAGAGTCAAAGTAACATTCATTCACGCATAATAAGAATATTATAGACTGATATTTGTAAGAGAATAGATGATTATGCTGGTATGCAATATGCAACACATATGCTGCCAAAGTGCAATAATACCACTTAAAACACGGCTGCTCCCGCTGCAGGGCAAGATTTTGACCGAGTCAGTGCGCAAGAGTTAATATATGCTCATGCTCATCACATCACTTAAAACCGCCGTAGCAGCAGCAGCATCTCACGGATGACAGGCACTTGATAAAGAATAAAAATAAGTATTTTTGATCATTTGATATTTTTTCTTGTGTGCAAATTCTTGTAGGAAATATTCTTATACACTTAAATTTAGCGTACTATTTATTTTAATATTTTTAAAAGCTAACCATGCGTCACTCTTCTGTGTGAAGAAAACGAAACTTGCTGGCTTTTAATCGCAATCATTATTCTCCAGAAGCTAAATCACAGACACGTCTGTCGGGTAATCAAAATAATCATATTGTTTGTTAGCTTTAACGAGTGATTTTCCTTGTTGGAATTTTTCATGTGGAACATAAATCTTGATGATGTAATGTATGCAAAGTATCTAGAAGCAATAGAATGATAGTAATACTCAGTCAATTTAGATTTTTTGCTTGCAGTACATTTCATATTGCACAGTAAAGCTGCATATAATGTGTTCCTTAGCTGTTCACAGTGCCAGCTAGACAATGCAGAGTTCAGTTAGATCAATCTGCATATTAGCTTTGGGAAATTTAAACATTTGAGTATTTAGGTATAGCCCTAGTTTTAATTCGTAACTGATTTTAAGTGGAGAGTGGAGATATTAACGATATTATAACGATCTGGGCTTTACAGATAGACGGTGGGTTCGATTCCCCCCGCCTGCACAACTTTTGCTAATCCATAACTGGTGGAGTGCTAAACAAGACCGCGTACCTCCACATAGCCACAGCGAAGCTCCCAAAAATGACAAAGACATTTTCTGAGAAATAAATACCTACGCGTAAAACAAAGACAATTATCTTCGAATTACTTCCGAATTTCGCCGCAAAAGGGGGTAGTAGTGACGTGTGGCAACTCGTCAACCAGAATAGTAATGTCGAGCTGCTCTAGTAATAAGTAATGCGTCATAATAATTAGCGAGACATTATCCCTTCTGAAACTGAGATTAGCATAAGTTGCAGTCGTAGTAGAGTGGTATAACGATCTGGGCTTTACAGATAGACGGTGGGTTCGATTCCCCCCGCCTGCACAACTTTTGCTAATCCATAACTATATCAAATATGAAAAAAGTCCCATTCCCATTTACTCGTGTACTGACTACTGACTAAAGTTCTCTTAAATTTGCTAATGTACAAAGTCGTATTTTAAAATGCATTTTCAAACATTGAAAAGTATAGCAATAGATAAAGTATTGGCGCAGGATAAAATCCACATAATTGTAAAACAGAAACAAAAGTATCAATAGTTTCATAATTAATAAAGTCCAAGCCTTTCAGTTAATGATTACTCTAATTAATGTTTTATGTATATAACTAATAATAAGGGCTTGGCCATTGAATAACACCAAATCATCTACTGTGCCGGTTCTACACAAATAAATATATACTACAGACAGAAATGTGCACATGTATCCTAAATTTTAATATTGTTCTGTACACATTGCCTGCACGCACGCAAGCAACCTGTTGCTAGCTACCTTTTCAGTTGTGCTTTGTGTTTCATCGAGAGAGATAGAACCTACACACGTCGTAAAAAAGTCGGGGAGCCAACACACCAGTCCAACTACAGATTTATGAAACCTATCAAAGTAGTCTCGATTCTCTCAATAATGATCATCCATATAAAAAGATAAAAAGGAATCAATGGGCACAGAAGAAATGCCAGAGAACGGATACAATACAACAGTATTGCATTACAATGGCGCATTTTTTCATTCTAACAATAAGACAGACGAAATACACACGAATGTCCACCACCAGCTTTTACAATTTTAATATACTGTAAGCATACCTGCATGCAACTGTAAGTTCTGTCGATGATCGTTCGTATTTGCATAAAAAATCTCTTCGAAAGAAGAACATGGTCAATTGATTGAACTGAACAATCAATACAACCATCTCTTCCCTTTTTCCTTGCACACCTGAAACAATGGTTCGGCCATAGTAATAAATAGTTTAAAAGCTTCAGAAAGTAGAAAAGCTTTGCTTTAGTTTTCATGGCCAGAAGCATTGCACCACTCTGCTGCTGCTACTATAAAGATAACAACTTTTCTCTTCACTCTTCACTGCTATGTGTGTACATAATAGAGAGCCGTAAGCTTTCTTTCGGGCTTAAAGTTTAAAGTTGTAGATAAAATTATTGCCTCAAGTCCGAGAGAATCCGGCAATATGGTGACGACGACCATCACGGAAGGTTTATGGCACAACGTTACTCTTCTCTACTCTTTTCTGCTTTCCCCGTTTCAATCAAGATCAAAATGGTGGTGCACACAGATAATAATCCCTTTTTATTATTATGATTTTTATTTATTTTTGCATCATCTTGTAAACCAAAAGTCCATCATCGTATAACAGTGCCTGTATACATTTTGTAGTTTAGACTGAAGAATTTGACGATGATGATGGTTGACGATGACCATCATCATTTCATTTGAAGACAATTGATCTTATTAGATTTTCGCTGCATAGAAATCTGCTCATTAAAATTTGGAGGAATTGGCTTTACTGTTCTGTATGCAGGCATGCTATTTGCGCTGGTGTATAATCTGAGGACGACAGAAATGCTTCTGAAAGTACGTATAATAATTTGCTATTGTGTAAGGCATCCTCACTCACACACACAAACGCCACACCTATATTTTCTCCTATCGTGATGATCATCAGCAGCAGAAATTTTTTAAAAGAGCATTTCTTTTTTTACAGTCAACTTTAATGGTAGCTGTGCAAAGATCACATAAATAAGTAACTGCATCACACAAAAATGCTATTCCCCGTTTTGAAAAGTTCAGCTCACAGCTTCTTTTTGCATCTTGATCACACGTACTAAACTACTACCATACTCTGGCGAGCAATCTAAAAGTGTAATATGTTTTCTGAAAACTTTTTTATGTTTATGCATAAAACGATTTTATAATCGCATTGTACAAAATATAATAATAATCATGATGATGACGATGATAGGGATGATAATAATAATAATCCATTTTTTCTCCTTGTTGTTAAATATTTTTGAAAATGTAAAATGCTTTAAATCAGAAAGGAGCAGCAACTGCAGGAGGGTTTGCATAGAGCTAACAGCATCAATGATAGATGACTAGAGACGATACACCATAAAAATGATTAGTATGCATGAATCTGCGCTTTGCTGTTGCTGCTCATTGTTGTGAATTAAAAGAAATAGATCAATATTGTATACACACACGACATGCGATTATTGCGGAGGTTTCTGCATGTAAAAATGATAATGGTGTTGGTGGATACGCGGCAAGGAAGCTAAGCGTAAAAGAAATGATCTGCAAAAGAAGCTCAAAGCTCAACAATGAATGAGTCCCTGTCCCAGAAGAAGGAGAAATATGCAAATCTATGTTAGGTTCTTCTACTGTGTTTAACAATGGAAAAGAATGATCACTTGTTGCTCCTGCTATTTTATAATCAAATTGATGATGAAGTACACAAGAAGAGCAGTGCGACTATTTATTATTATGTATGTATTGGGGGGAGCAATAACAACAATGCATCAATAATCGGCGCTGCTGCCGCTTTGCCATTATTGCCGGCACCACCACAACAGCAGCCATGCAGCGTATAGTAATAATAACAGTTTTGTCCGCTCAAAGCAATATAAAATTGTGCTCATGTAACATCTACAAGAACAACAACAAAGAAGAGAAAAGTAGAGATAATCACAACAATGCACCATTTTATTAAGAGGGAGAAAGGATAATGCATTTTTCTTATTTTTCTCCTCTTATCTAAATTTTGTTGAAAAGGACTTTGCATTTTACGGGAGGAGAATTTAGAGTTAAAAACGTTGCTGCTGCTGCAGCCATCATGGTCATGATTAAAAGTGTGTGCACATGCACTGCATAGATGATTTGATATTATTATGGTGTGGTGGTAAGCCTTTGTATTATCATTATTTTTGGCTTGGTCACCATCATCCGTACCACCAAAGAGTATCAATCAAATTGTGAAGCTGAACAAGTGGAGAGAAAAGCTGTAAAAAGTAACCCAACACACAAAAAATTGTCAGATAGGGACACACAGATTCATTTAGTTAGGTAGCTGGTAGAAAATATATATGGATTTTGATGGGGAATCGGCGCTGCAATAATTTTTGACTGCTGTAGCTGTCGCTTTTAGTCCCTGTCTTCTATCTCTGAGCACTGTTCGGTTATTATTGAGCGTTTTTTTGGTATGGGAAGATCAGCAAAAGAGTTTCAAACATTTTATGTCTACCAGCTGCTTAGTATTCATCTCTTGTCCGCATCTCTGTGCTTTTGACTTGGTCTTCTTCATTTTCTTTTGCTTCATGTGACCCAGCCCCCAAGAAAGAAAGTAAAGAATAAAAAGGTAACCATTGCCTTGTGATGTGATGCTGCTGTTGCTGAGAGTGAATAATAGTTTTGCTGGTTACTTCTAATGTGAGATGCAGATGAGTGGACGAACGTCATAAAGATAGCAGGGACGACTACCAAAAACACTTATTTTTGCCAATATACCTATATGCCTACAACAGTAAACAATTTTCTATTGGATGATCGGGCAAAGAAGCCACCTTCAGTCAGTAGTCAGCATTATCCTTGCCTTGTCAAAAGAAAAATAATAATAAAAAACGCAAAACAGTTTTGTAGTGTGTGTAAAGTGTAGTAAAAAAGGGGTAATCTCTTCTTGCTGCTGCTGCTGATAATATTGCTGTTGGGATTAAAAACGGACCTTTTTTCTTTTGTAATAATCTTGATGATGATTGTTTTGTTTTGTTATTATTGCAAAAGGGATCTATGTTTGCCTTGCTGGCTGTCTGTCCAAACACCAAAAGAGCACACAGCTTCTGTAAGAAAAAAGTGTTTTTCTCTACTCTTCTTTAAATGCCCCTTAGGGGCTCATAATACACATTTTCATTTTGATAGACTAAAGGAGAGAGAGAGAAACAATTGAGGACTTTTTTATTTAAGAAAAAAAAACTTTTCTCCTATCTCCTGATTACATTTTTGCTTGATGATTTTGATTGTTGTGATGTGATGAGGACGATCATCAAACTGAAATGACGATGATGAGAAAGAAGGATGGATCAAAAGGAAACAAAAAAAACTTTATACAATTCCACCACCATAGAGCCTTCTGATGGCTACCTCTTTTCTTTCTCTTCCCTCTCTCTCCTGTTATTATTATTATTACTATGCTATTATTTAAGCTGCTAAAACAATTCCGCCCACCGCTGCTCATGAGGCATCACACAAAACCTTTTTACAACTCTTGCATGTATGCACCCACCGACGACCACGATGGATAGTGTCTTGTTTTTGTGATACTATTTTGCTATCTTGTGTGTAAATGTGAATCTCTGTATGCAACAACTTTAAAAACTAAATAAAAGATTATGCATGCCATGCTGACTGACTGACTACTACTAACTGTGATGATTATTCCCTGCCACAACAATCACCGCATCAGATTTTATTCTCATTTTAAGTATTTTTTACTCCTTCGCGTCTCTTTTTTTCTTATCTTATCCCACAGGTAGTAGTCTATCTGTGTCCCTTTTGGTTTCCCCGTCTCTTTAAAAAATCAAAAAAAATCTCGGACGAAATGAATCCATTTTCTAAAAATCCACCTCTTTTTTCATCCTCATCGTGTTCCTCGTCACATGAATAGTAGCATTTTGATCTCAGTGTGCAGTAGTGGTCACTCTCGGTCATTTTCTTTTATATAAATATTTATACCTACGCGGAGGAGAATAAAAAAGATGCATGCATGTTTTGTGTGTTTGAATACCTTTCACTTTGCCCGAGCTGCTGCTGCTGTAAAGGTCGTGCTTCATCATCCATGCCACCGCTGACAACGGACTTAATTGGAGGTTTTCATTCAGCCAAGAAGTAAATAAAAAATGGGGAAGGAGCAACCGTTTAATAAGCAGGGAAAAATTCCTTTACAAAATTATTACACACTCACAGCAGCAGCGATCTTTTTGTTGATGAGGATGATCGCTTTCACATGAAAAGGAAAATTATTGCTTATTATTGCTCCTCTATCCCACACCCCATATAACATTCATCTCTCAAGAAAATGCAAAAGATGATGATGGCACAATGAAACTGACTGTTCACTGTGTCGTGGAGTGTAGGTAATGGAGTGTACCTCCTCCTTTTTCTTACAGGGAAAAACGTTTCAGTAAATTAAACGGCCACGAACTAACAAAGTTTGCACAAGTTTAAAACTAAAGTAAATGGGAACTTTGGCTGTTTTCCCAAACTTGGTGATAATTTTCCTTAGCCTATATCAGCCTGTAATCTAAATAGGTAGGCAGGAATATCCAATAACGGCTATGCTTCTGAATGTATGTGTATGTACTGTGTACACACTTGAACAGTGAACAGAAGCCCTGAAATCTAAAATAAAAAATGTGTTTTGTTTTTGTTAGTTGATGATAAATCAGAGAAAAGGTGAAATGTCAAGTGGAGGCTGAGTAAACTGGTGCAAAAATGATGGTGATCAGATCACGACGAGGAGGATTGATATGAAATATGGATGATGAGCTCATATATACATTCCTTTGCACATCATATATACCAAAGCCAAAGAAAAACTTGCTTTTCTTTTTCCTCCTCGCGTGGTTGTCGGTGAGAATTATCTGCTGTCTGCAAGCTAATCTCTGGCCAAGATCTATTGCCAATATCCCATCCTCCGTCATAATCATCAAAGTTAACTCGATCATCATCACCGCTTCGTCGTCATCATCCTAAAAATTCATCATAACCTTTTTTCACCTGATAATAATAAACAGTAAATAAAAATAAATAAAGGGGAAATAATATCGGTAGGCAGCTCTGCTGGGCTTTTCCCTGTAAATTATGCGCACGACATATTATGCAAAGTAATAATAATATTTTGATGAAATTTATCAGACGGGCAATTTATGAACTTTGTGCGGCAGCTACATAACAAGAACAGAGCGTCCAACCACATGATGGTTTATGGGATGGCAGAAAAGAAAGCAAAGTAAAAATACAACAACTTCTTGTCTTGTTGAAGAAGGGCTCCTAAATAAAGAGCCGCTCCTAAAAACCCAAATCATTTTCATCCGGTTCATCACGGTCGTCGCAGAAAAAAGAACAGCAATGTATTCATAGTGCCTAGAGTGCATAAATGCCCAAAGGGGTGGTATAGTGTGAGTGTGTTGCTTTTTAACAAACACATTTGATATACCTAACGTGTAAAAATTGTAACAAAAATATTATATATAAATTTTTTCGTCAAACTATGCGGACTATTGCTGTGTGATTGCAAAGAAAATGGCAGGAAACAAGGTGGTGTGGTGGCTGTACACAGAAAACACACTGAATGGTTATTATAGAGTAAAAATTATCCTGAGCTCATCAAAAAGGGTTACCTGTAATCAGTGTGCTCTCTTCATCGTCTTCTGGGACCAAAAGTTTTCACAGAAGAGGTAGATAGTTTTGTGCGTTGGTCGATTGATAAAATCAGAAAATTACTGACCATATATAATAATGGTAAGCAAAAGAAAAGTAGTGAGCTTGTATAGAGAGATTTTTTCTGTCTTTTTTGGCAGCAGCAACAGCAATAATATGGCATAATTGTAAGGTGGTGGCTCTTGGAAAATAAAAGGCATTTCATTTTCATCATCATCTTTTGACCACATTACATTGCCACCACCGAGCACATAATCTTGGTCTTTCTCTGAGGAAAAAAAGGCAGGAGAAGAAGAAGAGAGATGTAATATTGTGTACATCATTCATAAGAAAAACGGCAGGTATTATGGCTGTGATGATGCTTCTGTTGTGGCATTTTGTGGTCCCCTTTCTCTGCTAACAAATGTATAGAGACCGGGTACAAATATTATTCAGGCTGATACAATGATGAAGGTGGCAAGGAAGTAGATCTGTTGTTAGTTGTTATGCACGTAGAAAAATGTAAAAATATGCCCTTTTCATGTTTACTCTTTCTTTGCACAATGTATATCAAAGTAATCGAATGAAAATGCCACATGAGTCAGTAGCATGGCTATAACACGAAATGACGAAGTGCAGTTCGGTATTTTCATATTCTGTTTGCTGGCTTACTGCAATTAGATTAAAAATCATTGACAACCTGCAATCATTCTGGTTAATCTATGTCTATTGATATTTTAACACTAGAAAAATTTTCCACCCATAAAAAGTTGTAGTGGTGCGGATTTATTTATGTCTTCGTTCTTGACTTTTCTTGGCTCCGCAAAAAAAGCCCGAAACAGATAGCTACTGAGAAAAGTTTGTAATATTTTACCTTGTACGGTATGCACAAAGTTAATCAAAACAGCAATAGAGAAATACTCAAATAGAGGAATGAACACAGAAACGCTATTGCAATCAATTTGGTATTGGTATAAAGCCGAGGAGGAAGGCAACAGGTGTGACGATTGATGATTAAGGTCGGCACTCAGCGACTGGCTCATCAGGGTCGCTTGCTAACGCTGTTGCTGCTGTTCTGCTACCATGATTATGAATGAAGAGGGACGAATATAAAGCAGCCAGAAAATCCGAAGGTCTTTCTCTATTACGGTCGTAGAAGGGATGTGTGTTTGGAAAAATTTGAATTCCTAATGCTAATTGTTAGGATGCACTTTTTGTTGTTGCTTACCTGCGCAGTATTATTTGGTTTGTTAATAGCTAACTATCTATTCGCATCCTGAGCATATAGCAGCAAACAAAGTACTGCTATAATGAGTCGAATGATTGTATGATATGGCACAGCAAGTGCTGATTAGTGATTATTGATTTTTTTCGTATGTGTTTTCTTTCGTGGAAACAATTAAAATTTGGTTTGTGTAAGTTGCACAAGGATAATTTAGTAATGATATGAAATTATATAAGCCTGACATGGTATTAAGCAGTCAATTTTAATTATTTTTGGGTTTAAGGGAGTCACCTTAGCTTTATATTACTGAGGTAAAAGCTTAATCTTTTAAGCTAGGGAATCGTTCATGATTCTCATGAGTCATGTGAAAAATGCAATGCGACAGCAAGTTGAAAAACATTTTTTCTTTCTGATAGCAATCAAGTGAGGATCATCCCAAATAAAATGTAAGGTAGTTAGCATAAAATTATTTTGGTGATGATGACGATCAAACAGACAGAAAGAATACGATGGACACTCCAAGGAAAAGTACACGTTTTTCTAATAATAAATGATTGGAGTCATGCATCACACACTCGCACAAGTAAAGCTTACAATCGAAGGGAAGCTATCAAAACATACAAACATCAGCCACCCGAGCACGTATTTTTACTACAAAAACCAGGTATATATACATCTGCACAAAAATGAAAATGTCCATTTGCCCATGGACCATCACTATCACACACACACACATGTACACACACATCACATCATCGTCATCATCATCAATATTAATGCCAAGTTGTCTGTTTGGCGTATTATATGCCAGCACTTATTTTCACAAAATGTTGCTGTTATATAAGAATTTTCCTTGTCTACTCAACTCTCTGTATTGTGTGCTCCTGTATACATTCTATACTCTTTGGTAAAGTACAATATAATAATTTTTACAACAACAGCAAAGTCAGAATCAGAAACGAACACACCAACAAACAAGCAAAACATTTCTCTTCAATTTTCCAATGATGATGCCTTTTTTCTTCCATAAAGAAAGAAAGAAAAAAGAAGATGGATGGATGGATGGAAAAATAGGAAAAAATGTGATTTCGTCCTCATTAAGTATGCAGATCATGGAGCAGCATCAACAGAAGTAAACTGAAGAGCTTTTATAACAATCAGTATATAAAACCGTCCGTATATAGGAAGCAAGTTTAATATAGGGAAAATGCTACCCCAAATGGATTCTACTATATTTTCTCAACTCTTCTTCTTCTCACACGAACAACAGCACATACAAGCAAAAAATGCGATTGAGAGGAGAACGAGGAATCCCTAACAAAAACAGCAAGATAAACATTATTATTACAGCACTCTGCATTTGGCTACTACTTGAAGCACACTACCACTTATAAAATGGCTTTAATAAATAGTACTAGTGTAGCACAGGTATATATTAATATTATATGAGTGGTCATGTCTCTGTGCATCGTCCAGATACTCGAGAAATTGAGAGAGAGAGCCGACCCAGGAGGGCATCCATACCTCCGACTTTTTTCACTTTTTCCACCATAAAACCAGCAAACAGCGGCAGTCGGCAATAGCGTTTTTTGTAAATTCCGAATGAACATTACATAAAATAGGTATATGCACTTGCTATTTAGTAATGTTTCTGTATAGGAAATAATATGAAGTTTTGTGCTTTTTGTCTGTTTTTGATCATTATCAGAAACACCGTGGTGGTAGTAGTGGCGGTAGAATAAGTCGCAACAACGGCGGTATACAGTAATAGTGTTTATCCTCAGGAGACATAAAAGAGTCCCACAGAGAGTAATTTTTCTCCTGAGAGTTTGAAGTTTCGTCAAAGAATTTGGGAAAATTAACTATGTATATCTATTTTAGAATACAAGATAAAATAACAACGCTACTACTATTACTACTTAAGCAGGACGATTCATGATTATTGAGAAGACTTGTCAATTTCGAAGGGAGTAAATTGACAGCGGTAATTATTCACGATTTTTTCATTTCGGGTTTATAAGATCTTGCTCAAGTTGTCCTTTTTATCTTTTAAGAAAAGCACAGAGACAAAAGGATGATAACGAGCATATTCAGTCGGAGAGACCGACAAATGGTTAATGTGACTAATTATTATCAGGAAATCTTTGGTGGCATCTCACGTAATATCGTCTCAAGTTGGAACGCACACATGAAAATAAATTGGCTTTTAGTAAAGATTTTCAACATTGGATAATTAAGTGATATTATTATGGCTATACATACAATCCGATAAAAACTTCAGCTATATTTATACGAATGCCTGTTTTTGAGTCATAGTCAAACGTAAAAAGTCGAAATTGCAAGAAATTCTCATTTTTCTCCTGAATTCCTTTCAGATAAGAGTTTGAGCTTCTGTATTTCTTGAAGAAAGACGAATCTCTCCATAAGATGACCTCCGCCCTGCATCTTCGTTCAAATGTCGCTCTTCATCTCGCTCATTTTATCAGTCATCAGTATTTCCACTATATTCAACCTTGTAATGTATCTCCCCATTCCCATGTACAATGTTTCCCCTTATAATCCTTGCTGCTCATCAAAGACAGGGGAAGAGAAACGCATTATTATTAATATCACCATACCGGCTCATTTCTAGGATTAAAATGCTGATTTGGTAACTGGACATTAAAAAGATTCTTCGTTGCGATATTTCATATCACTTCTTTTTTTCCTTTTCCAGCTTCACATGTATTTCTTATGAGCCAATCTTCATTGAGAGGAAATGAGTGCATGATAAAAAAGCTTGATGATTAAATGAAGGATTTTCTCTTGCTTCCTAATTTCTCTTTTCATATTATATAAGAATTTATGTATTGTACCGTCATTATTTACAACGCACCCAACACATCACACACATGTGTATATGCTTATATCATCTCTAATATTTATGTGTGGTCATTATGATTAAACTGATGGGATGCGCTCTGCACTGGGTCCATTGGAACTTTGTGTGCGCCATAGCCTTACAATCTCCTTTTTTCTTCATCCCGAGATAAAAATAACCGATATATTTAAGTTTAAAAAAGTCATTATATTTTACATTGTACATTAGATTATTGTGTTTGTAGGTACTTTCTCGGTACATATATGCAACATCAAGTCAGTTAGCACTTTGCCAACTTAAAAAAACAATACATTTTTAACAATTCCCACATTAAGAAGCATGTCGCTCATCTGAAGACGATGGGAAGATTAACAAGGAATATAAACATTTTTTGGAATGTCCGCTGGACTATGTAGTGTGTAGACAAGACCATTATTTTGTTTTGTACAATTTTTTCTCTCCTCATCTGCCTCTCTGCCGTGTGTTGTTAGTTGGCAGCAATCTTAATTGCAGCAGATTTTCATCCGTCCAAGTATTTTGAGTTTAGCTGGCATACTGCCTTCTTCTCAGAAATCATTATTATTACAGATACCTTGCGATTAATCTGCCTGTTTGTCTTTGCCACTGCACTGCAGTAAGTCGCTGATGTACATGGTTTTTAACGAGTCATTGTGTGTTCGCAGCAGTATCATCAGTAGTACACCAATAATAATGCTGCTGCGCGTTGAAAATAACTACATGGTAGTAGTAATAATGTTAAATGTCATGTGGACGATTTTTATATTTCATCTAAAACAGCTGCTGTTACTACTATATCACATTGCTCCAGGCTAGGCGAAAAATTTTTTGTTCACATGGTGGATTGGCTAGTAGTTGGATCAAAATATGGCTGTGGCATGGCATTGCTCGTCATTCGGGATCACTGTTCATGATAAAAAATAATACTAACGACGACAATGAAGAATACGACGGTCGACTTTCTTGTGTGAGATGTGATCGAGATCGTATCTCATTTTATTATTATTATTGCTGCTGTTTTGTTGCTACCATTGCTGGCCCAGGTATCCTCTTGTCTCAAAACTGTCGTCTGTGTGAAAACCCTGAGAGAATAGACGTACCTGGATGGAGTCAATACATACTACACTGCCGTCAATTTATCTAGTTATCAACCTGGAAAATGCAAAGCAGCATAAAGAATTTTTATTTGCCTTGTTGGTCGGATAGATACAATAATTTTATTCACGCACTGTGACATCGCCACGTTCATGACGATCTTCATCAAGAATCAGAATGATGGAAATGGCGACGTGGATGCATTTGTTGTTCCATGCCAAAGTTTCATGTGGTTTCAGGAGAAAATCAGATTTGAATTTGTTTTTTTATGTTTTCGAAATACATGAGAAACTTTTTTGGATTTTTCATTGAGATTGAAATCAGTTCATCAGTGCTCGTCAAGGTTTGCATTAATTCCTTTTCTACAATTCTGACGGAACGAACGGAGCTTATCAGGATGAATAGTAATGTTAATAGAAAATGAAGTGAGATTTTTTGGCTTCTTGGCAAGAGAAGAATGCACATTGCACACACATAACAATTATATTCCCGGTATCTTAGATTACACATGTCTTATGTGTGTGATGTTCGCGGTTTGCTCATTATGACTTCTACAATAATGGTTTGTTATCAATTTGGTTTCATTTTAAGAAAAGGAAGTACAAGGGAAAAAAGTGAAAAAAGAAAAAAAAAGATGACCATGATGATGGTGGTTGCTGGCGCAGGCCAAGGTGTTTGTTACTTGTCAAGACGAAAGCACAGGAGAAATGATGAAGAGAAATTAGCTGAGTCAGTTTTGCGTTAATGAGGCTACTTAAATATTACGTATCATCAGAAAACGTATTAAGCAGCAGACGGAAAAGCTATCATTGTGGTTAAGCTTTTATTGTTATTATCATTCATACAGCTGCAAAAAAAGCTAGCTCCAGAGAGTATGGTACAATGAGACATGAGCAAAAGGGTGAAGTCTGATCTGGCGTGGCAGTAGCATGGGCGGATGTGCCGGTTCGTTGCCTTTCTCAAGAGCATAAATTGCCAATATGAGTTGTGATGCGTTCTATTGGAATAATTGAAATAAGAAAAAATGCATTAATCGAAATCAACGCCAACACGTGAGTTTTAGGACGAAATAAATATCACGTTTCTTATTAAATTTTTTCCTTTGTTCGTTCCATTGCACTGCTACTGTAGTGAAAATTGCGTTTGTTTATTCTTGGAAGGAAAGTAATTAGAATTAAGAATTTATGGGGTTCATGAAAATTTGTTATTTTGTCTTTTAATTTTTATCGATGA
This sequence comes from Entomobrya proxima, assembly GCA_029691765.1. Classification (NCBI taxonomy): domain Eukaryota; kingdom Metazoa; phylum Arthropoda; class Collembola; order Entomobryomorpha; family Entomobryidae; genus Entomobrya; species Entomobrya proxima. The sequence goes on along the minus strand of CM056170.1, from coordinate 26,942,323 downwards.
ACTGGTTGTAAAACATCTTCAATTTTTGTAAAGAAAACCAAATTACCGTATTTATTCGATTTATACCCCTCGCTCGATTTATAACCCCCCTCGAATTATACCCTCCTTTGAAATGCGAAATTTGAAATTTTGGCCCCCCTCGGTTTATAGCCCCCTATCATTTTTTATACGAACGTAAACAAAAATATTCACTTTTATATTGAGTTTTATGAATATAATAATCATTGTGAATACGTTTGACGCAATTAGTAATGCTAAAATACATTCTAACAAAACTTCACCTGAACAGTTTAATGTTTAATTATAATCATAAATACCAAATCCTTTCAAAATGTACCATCAAATTTGAAATTTTGGCCCCCCTCGATTTATGACCCCCCTCGAATTATACCCTCCTTTGAGATGTCAAATTTGAAATTTTAGCCGGGGGTATAAATCGAATAAATACGGTACGTATTATATAGGCGACATTTTTTACAGATTTTGTTCTCTGTGCATTTAGAGGTTTGAAGGTGATAACGCATGCTCATTGTAAATAGAAGAGACTCAAACTATTTAGTTGAAATGAATTTATATCAATATGAATTTTAATGATTTGAAAAATTTAATTGTAGAATACAAATTCATGTTTGCTACATTCCCTTTTTTCACCCAAGAAAACTTAGGATAGGGAGCTTACAGCTAAACCCAAGATTTGCATGGGAATTAAATTTTCATTCTACATCCCTGACTTACTCTTCTGCAATTTGCAAACCTTGCTATATTCGGCAATGCACAAAAATAAATGTTCACCTTTCCTTGCATGTGGCATCTGGCATGCCGTGCACAACTCCACGCCAAATTGCTTGGTGCTTCGTTGTATATGGTGCTTTACGGGCTTGTCTTTTTACGATCACTATAATATTCTGACGTAGAACTGTTGTCTCTAATTAATTTGTGGACAAGATATCTTGTCTTAGACATGAACAATCGTAATCGTAAATTTACGCTGCTGTTGTATAACAATCTCAATGTTCTCGCACCAGTCAGTGGAGGCTTACTAGGCTTGTTGGGTAAGTCGGCACATCACACTGCTATTATTGCATGAAGTTGTGCATTCTGGTCTGGAAAAATACAAGCAGGCATAAGATGGGAACGAAATGGGAAAAAAGATTAAGAAAAAGATTTATCGGGATTTTGAATCTGAACAAAACCTCGTTATATTTGTATTGTTGTAGGTTATTTTTCTCATCTATTTTTTTGTACGTTTGCCAAAACCTACTATGTGAAGATATAGTAGACAAAAGTTACGTACGTTTCACTTCATATCATAATTATACTATCAAATATACACTACTATTTGTTTATTACTACTTGAATGCTCGCACAAACTACTAGGGAACATTGTGTAAGCTATAATTATACCCGCATATTACTTTGTGTGCAGTAATAAGTATTTTTTACGATAATAATGCTCTGTTGGGTGATGCGTAGAATATGGACGAATAACTTTGAATTTCTATTTTTTGTAAATTGCCAGCAATTAAAGTGAAATTAAATCGTAATTACTTTCTTCAAACAAAAACGGAAACATTCATAACGTATAAGCACATAAAAAGCAAATATTTATTGTAGCAGCATGCTGCAGCACCCATATCCACAAAATCAGGGCTTGCTGTGGTTTTTTCACATAATTTTATGTGATTACTTCTGGATAGGTAGGAAAGCGGGTGCTTTCTGAAGATGATACGGGAACATGGCATAAATCTCATAACAATCTTACAAAGATTATCATTAGGTGGTAGTAGAAGCTCAGTCATAAAAAATTGCTAATTTGTTCATCACATTATCAGCTTAATCTAGACCATGAATCCATGTGAGGTTGACGTGAAGGAAGGAAAGACGAAGGACTATGAACTTTTAAATAGAATGTGAATAGACTAAAATTACAGCAAAAAAGAGAAGCCGATATTCAAGATTCATGTCCAGTATATCACAACCATCAAAACCTCAGGATCAGAGGAGGCTTTGCCCCAGCATGTGTTATTGAGGACGCAGCGTCATTAATCATTCCCAGTGACCTGTCAATTCTTCACCAATCACAGCAGCAAACACCGCCAACAACCGGAACAATAGAAACATGACAGCGAGTACCACAATCATGATTACTTACGCAGCTTCGTACATATTACTTGGCTATTTTTACCTTTTTTACCGAGTCATCTTTCTTGACAGCCGTGTCCATTGTGATTTGTGAGGCAGCCAATCAGCACTTTTTCTCACTGGACGAGAAACCTTTTCGTCCACTCACAATTTCTTGATGAGTACCACACGTGAATCGTGTGAATCAGTTATTTTCCACATGTTATATGGCTTTGCGTGTAGACATGCATAATAATTTGCATAATATATTATAGACAATCACGTTCACGTAAATTTTTCGCCGTCAAGTGTGGGGGCGGATCGTGAAATCATAAACCGCAGAGTGGGATTATGTAAAGCAGAACAGTCATTGCATAGCGTTTATGGCACTTGGTTGGTAAAGAAAAAACAAAAGGAAATCTTGTGTAAAGTTAGTGGGTTTGGCACATTTACTAGTGTATACTGTATACCTAATCGTTTTCTTCATGGAAATAACTAAGCGCAATCTGGGTTATAAAATACCCATGCTTGTTTCAAATCTGCAAGACATGTCAGTAAAATTGTACATTTTAAAAAATCTCTCAGACTCAAGCATCCCTTGTAGGTGTGCACACTCTTATTTCTTCGGTTTCAAATTCACTTGTACTTAATTTCAATGACCGAATTGAGATGAAGAGGGCAGTGATTTAATTAAAACGCCATTTTATTGGTAGCGACGAGTGAAAATTTTTATCGCGAAAACAACAGCTTTAATTAGCAAGCTCAATAAAATTGCATAGGGAAAACTCATCTCAGCACCTCACAAACTAGTAAACAGTGCATGTACAGCCATTATAACTGATCTGTTTGAAGTGAGCAAGTTAACATTTTCATCAAGCTCATAAAAATTGATGAAGATAACGCTTGTTTTCTGTTGATGATCTAGAGAGCTATCGTATTATTATTACAGTCTTGATTCCTCCTTCATGATAATAATATACACCTTTACTCTACTTGAATTACTATTTGCTTATATTCACGTGGAACAGTTTTCCTTTTTACAAAATCTAAACTGGATTTCATTCCTCCTTCTTCCTCCTCAGGCCAGTCATTGCGGAGTAAAAGTTATTAAAAAGAATGAAGTATCAAAGCAGTAAATGTAATGCAAATCTTTATTTTGCAAAGACGTGCAGGTAGTATTCAAGTTTCTCATTATGACAGCAAAAAAGAAGCAGGGTTTAAAATGGTAGCACCCAACACCCAGTTGACTACCACATGCCCACGTAATGCATGCAAAAGTAGAAAACTGCTTGACATTCCATCACAATCATCATCATAACCATCAAAGAAAACAGCCAAGTGCACTGAATGCCAAAAACGATTCCTTTTTTATCTTTAGAAAAACTGCCCACTTGGAAAATAAATACACACCTGACGTTTGCAACTTGATCGCTTGATTCTCACATTTTTGTGGTCATTCCCATTTTCCCATTAAAATTGCCAAGAATCCCTGGAACTTTGGCAGCGAAGCCAAGAAATTGAAAAAAGCATTTTAAAATAAACTCGACAAACAAACTCATTTCCCAATCTTTACTTTGTGCAAATTCACGCAGGATTTGAAAATGATATGTAGTGAATCATTTTCAGTTAGATGACCATTGCCTCTACTCTTTCAAGCTCACTCGTATGCTAGTCAGTCAGCAAATGTTCATAAAAGTTTTTATCCTTCGTTTTTAGACGGTCAACAATCTACGAATCCATCCTGGTGATACCCTCTGACATCTCAGCAGGCGCCCTTCTAGACAATGAACAAGGTAAAGAGACCAACGAGAACGACAACCGAGAACGTAAAAGTGGACAAGAAAGAACAAAAAATGAGGAATAATATCTATAACAAATGACCACTGGCCTTTTCATCTGTCGCCCGATGTTTTTTACACTGTTTTACATATGTAAACCATTTGGTTGGACACGACATGCAAAAATGTTACACGACACAGATAATGAATCACTAAATTTCTCCTTCATTTCTTGAGAAATGGCGGAGAAAAAGATGTGGAATATGAAACGAGACCAAAAACGATTTTTCTGTCCTTACTAGAGTGAAAAATTGCTAAAAATGTAATATTTTCCTTCTGCATTCCTTGATGGTAGCAAAGCGTACAATATTATTTGTGATGTGATATGATATGCATGCTCACGACAGAAAAGATAACAGCAAGGTAGATTTTTTCAAAGAAAAGACATATTTTTCTGTACGATCTCACCTGGGAGGGCTTCACTTCACACATCAACGTACTACTTGAAAAAAGGTATAAGTAATATATAATTCCGCAGTTGTATTACTGATATTTATCCAAAAAGAGTTGAGTTATGCACTATACTGAAAGCATGTTCAATAAGTATTCTTTCATGTTATCATCCTGATAAGACCTATAAAATTCCTTCTTTTTTTAATAGTAAGCACTTTTATATTTTAGCATTACAATCACAAAAAAACCGCAGTTGGCTTGCTTGCACTTGCCAAGAACATTAAAATAGTCATCTTTCTTTTGACGGCGGCAGCTGCAGAAAAATATTTTTGGGGAAGATGGGTAAAAACTTTTGAATCCTTGTCAATGTTCCTTGAAAACGCTGTTCATGATTCCATGATTCCTCACTTGTTGCTCACTCTTACCTGCAATTTTACTTTTACCCACACAAAAAGGTACAATACAATGTAAATGCCACTGACAAACTTTAAAATTAGGGGAAATTTGAAAACGAAGACGATAATATACTCCAACCAAAATGACTAAGGAAAACATTCACATATATTAGTAAAATCCATGTTCACATATATTACACATTAAAACTTATGCACGGGTATCCCATCAACTTTCCTCAGCGTATCACTCATTCATTGTCACTTGGTTTATTGTGTGCACATCCATATGATGACACACCTGTCACGTCATGTCACGTCACTTTAAACTACACCCCTTTCCCTACACAAAAAACGCACTTTTAACTCTTATGAATAAAATTATTCAGGGAAATTTTAATAATAATTTTTTCTTAGAAAGATGCGATCTGAGAGCATTCAAAATAAAACCTTTGTCACCCTGCGGCTTCACGTGGGTTGTACCTTCTTGACACTTTTTATTTGTTTGATACAACTTTGACTTTATTTTTTAAAAATAACTTTATACATAATAAATTAAAGACTCAAAATATTGTAGAAATTTTAATCAACTTTTCTTCCTGTATGAAAATGATCAAAATTGACGAATGAATGCAATAACACGACTAATAGCATTTTACACATTAATGAATAAACGACACTGTGCTGATTAATCTTGAACTTTTTCTTATGAAAAAGAATATCGTTTAAGGAAAAAGCCGGCATGCTGCAATACGATCATCGTCATTAGCATACGTATGTATATACGGTACAAAAATGAAGAGATGACACTGAACGGCAAGCGCATGGCGTAATATGGCATGTGTGTGCAATGCATTATGAATGAATGACATTAAAAAGTAAATGATAAGCTTTTTAAGAAGATTGATAAAAATAATATCTTCAAAAACGTGTCTGCGTGTATTTTAATATGTATGCCATCATCATTGCCATTTTATACACTACCTACTCTGCTGATGATGACCAGAGAAGAACTTTTTTGTGACGACACATTTTTAGCTGGATGAAGGCAATGCACTATAGAAGCTTTGGCTTTTCAGTTTTTTAAACCTTCGTTTCAGAAAGAAGAGATTACGTAAAAATGTGTACAAAAAGGGGATAAGTGGTGGAGGTACATATGCATACATGTAATATTAATATCTCTTCTTCATACATTTATTTCGGCTTAGAAAAAGTAAAAACTTTGTAGAAAATGGGATGTTGATAAGGGATTGCTGTGCGATAGAATGATCACTTTCCATAATACTCTCCATAAAATGGGCATTTAGGCATATATAAATGCATGTTAGTTTTTTATTCTTTCTCATCATAATCACCACCACCGACCACGGCATCATCATCATCGCCTTCGTCGTCACTGGCACTGTGTGTGACTGTATGAACAAGTGATTTTTAAAAATTTCTTTAATTCATTCCCCTTTTGTACAAAATGTGCTCGTTGTATGTACAAAACGAAGAATTTTTGTAGCAACGGCTTGGCCTTGGCTTTGAACTCGTGGGTCACCACCAGTCATCGTCATTTTCATCAAGCCCGTCGTCCATTTCCATTTCTTCATTTTTGAATCCTTTTCTTATTCACAAAAGTCTAAAAGAATCGTTTGTTCACTACATTCAGAAAAATCTCTTTTCAGAGCTCCGTGATGAACCTGAAGTGAACCCACTTCGTCATTGCACAGTATCGTTTCATGTAAGTTATAAGCAAGAGTAAAAATGCATTTGAAGATTGAAGAGTATAAAATGTATTCTCTGACCTCGTGGGAGCAAGCTTAAATATACTTTGATCAAGCAAGCATAAATGAACTGTCTGAGTTTCTTTTGATAATCGTAGGTAGCAATCTGATTACAGATCATTCATTTATTTGGAACATAGAAGCGCTTTGTTTCAAACACAGAACTATTAAGCGTTTAAGTTTAAATGGACCATTTGCTTCTTCACTGCTACGAATACAATTAACAATTCAGTCATACGTATGATTTAATTTACAGCAATTCCCACCATTTTGTTTTTCTCTCTTGATTGTTGGTAAAATTAATTACTACAATTTTGCATTCTACAAAAATAACCAAGCCAATCTATTCCTCTTTTTTTCATTTTCAAGTTTTGATGAAAAAATTACTCAGCAAGACACTGGAAGCTATGTGGACTTGCATGCTAATTGCAAAGTTGATTCCCTTTGACTCTAGCCCATTTCTCATTTCCATAAATTCTGTTTGCTTATGGTTTTTTACCAACTTCTGTTTGAGCATTTAAACAAGTCAAGGTGCACAGGTGAAAATGCGCGAATATCATTTTTATGCTACTCATTTTTTGTCAAACTTTTTTCATCCTCCCGTTCTATGTTAGATTTCCATCATGTTGATCATGATCATCCAAATTCTGTACAAAAACAATCGAGACCTCGTTGAACCCTCTTACCCTCTTTCGTTTTTCTGATTATTATGCATAGGTATGTATAATAAGCTATTTATTTGTTCTGTTGCTGTACTGCATAATGATTTTGATGATGCTGACCAAAAACAATATCTGCTGCCACAATAATAGTTTTAATCTATGAATGAGAATTATCTATGTTCCATACGGTTTTTAAGACTTGCTTTTACGACTGTGCTTAGTATCATCATGTATTTTATACCTACAGCTATAAGTAGTAACGTCATCCTATGGTCGTGAAGATATGTAACATCATGAAAATGATGTTCACGCTGGTTTTTGTGAAAGTTTATTGTTACCATTAAAGCCCTTTGCACTACTGCACTGTGAGCGTAACATTTGTGAATAGTGATGCTCATCCCAGCCTTTCTTTTTCGTTTGCATTTTTTTCTTTTTGTGAATTACCAGGCAGCAGGCACATAAAAAGCGGGGAAATGAATGATGGCGAAGTTTTCTCGCTTCTTCTCAATAATTTTTGTTTCTCTTCTGCTCGTTCCGCATCTGCAGCAGCATTTTCATCTTGTGATCATTTTAAAAAGGAACCTATCAAAATCAAAACGCGACTGTATGGTAACTAGTGGCTAGACGAAATGGTTACAAACGTTTGCTGTGCTGCTACTGCTCACAAAGTATTTATGATCACCAAAGAATTCAACAACATAGTGTGTTGTTCCGTCCGACAAACCAAGCTATATATTTTTTATAATATACTGACAAGACTACACTGCTGTTGTTCCTTTTTCCCATTTTTCTCGACTGGCCAATACTACAACTATGGTTGAAGTTTATAAGATGACCAAGTAGAAACGCACTAGAATAGAAAACATGCATGCTACAGAATCTAATGAGTTTCTTCTCCGATGACGAATGGTGATTGCACCTACAATTAATGTACTAAAAAATCTATCCAAAGCTGTTACAAAGTCAAAGGGGTATTCTGGGGCTTCCAAAAAATTACATATGCTTCTTTCTATCTCAAGGTACTATATTATCCTTCATTATTACCACCATCGCCACCACACCGCCATCACCTGTGTAAAAGCACACCATCAACAAGACATAACCTGGCTAGAGAATTGCCCCTTTTCGCTTGATCATCATTAAGTAGTAGTATCGTAGAAAAGTAATAATAATCTTAAGAAGATGCACACACACATGTGTTATTATTACCAACACAGTCAAATGTTGGTCGTCTTCGTCGTAAACTTTATGATGATACTACTACAACAGCGCAACAAGGTTTTAGCAGAGTTGTTATTGTTGTTGTTGCCGTAATAAAATGCATGTAGGTTTCAATCTCCAAATATTTTTCCCAGCATAAAAAGCTAAACTTCAAAAATAAGAAAATGAATGTATATGTATATTATATTGCTTTGGAATGAGTAATATTTGCAAATCACACAACAACAACTCATCTCTCTCTTAGCTCTGCTCGCTCATCATCTTCTTTGCACACATTTCATTTCATTACACACCACAAGGTAGCTCCTCTTTTTATTCGTATGCAAATCATAATGGCCTTTCATATTTCATCTCTGAAATAAACCAAAAAATTACCAACTACTGATGCTCCTTGTGCTCTCTATGAAGATGTACACATTTTGTTACCCACGTTAGTAGTAAAAATTATTATTAATGATCACTGTTATAGCAAGAGTATTTTGCCTACAATTTTTGCGTGTTTCGCTTGCATTAGAGTATACAAAAAATACAACAAAAACTACTCCTGTGACAACGCACACGGAGGAATGTTTCCTTTTCTTTTGAGCAAAGTAAGCAACAGCAGGGCAGAGGGTCGGGTAAACTACAGACACACACAGGAGACTTTACAAAAGTGCAAAAATGTCAGCAGGGGAAAAAACGGGGAAAATTAAACATTTTTACAAGAAAGAGAGACGTGGACATCAAAAGGAAAAGAAATTACAAGGAGCAGCAACACTTTTTGGTTTATGAGAGGTGTACCAAGAACCCGCACGCAAATTAATAACTTGCAAGAGAGAGAGAGTCACAAACAATATGAGATAAAGTTGAGACTTGACCACTTGATGTTCTTTAAAGATCCGCACCACCACCACCATGCAGTGACCAAGGTTTAACGATCAAGAATCAACATGGATGCTTTCTTTGTACCTTTCTTTTTTGCACAAATTAACAATCAAGATGATTATGATCGTCATCATCATCAATATGGTTGTTATGATGGGTGATAGTTATAGCTTTACATCATAATTTTTCAAGGGAACACACCATTCACTAAACTACTTTACTACACGTAGCATACCTGCATAATAATCATCAGCGCAACACTAAGAGTAATTTCTTCTCTCTTTAAATACTTTACGAGCAGTAAGTTGCAAATAGGTTTATTTATTTTTTTCTTTAGAAAAAAAGTAGAGAAAATTTTTTAAAGGCATGATTTAGATGATATTCATACAAAATAGCAAATTTATGTGTGATGTCATGTTTTTCTAGAGGAAAACACCACAGAGAACATCATATAACAACAGCAGCGTCAGCAGAAGCGAAAGAAAGAGAAGATGTTTGTAATAATTTGTAAGAAATGTTTCGCTATATTTATTACTTGAGTGTAGAGCCGTTTTGCGAACAGAAGACGAAGAAGAAAGAGGGGATGGATGCAAATTTGTTAAAGAGATCTTGCATGTATGCATACCAGGCGTGGAGACGATGAGGAAAATGAAAGAAAAAAGTAGAATTGAAGAGCAACCTTTTCGAGAAGATTGTCACAATAAATCATTAGAAACAAATTAGAGACCAAAGAAGCAGCAGCAAAAGGGACGATGAGACGGCGATGAAGATGATGATGCCTGGGTGAAGTGGCTTGATGGTGGTGGTGAGTAAATGACATGGTATGTAAAATGTAAATATGCTTAATATTTAAATTGGGTAAACGCAATGAGTGTTTAAACGAGAACAAAACTGACTAATAACACATGACACGCAAGCAAGGGGATGGAAAAATTAATATGCATAAGTTTAGTTAAATATGGACATTAGTAGGAATGGAAAGAATGGCTAATGTAAATAAATATGCGGTTTTTATGCATACATTTGCCCACAAAAGGTTATGTTTGGGGTGAATTGTTACAGATTTTCGTTTTTTCCGCTGACGGATGGGGAGAGTCTGAAAATATATTGCCAAAAACTCACCATGACTTATTTGTCTGCAATCTCCGAACTAAACAAGCATTAAAAACAAAAAGAAATATATGCTTAATTGTAGGTTTAGTTGCATGTAATATTTTTATTGAATGACACAGCGACAACCTCAGGAGAAAAACATTTTGGTAAAATTCGATTGGGGTAGGTATATAAAATTGACCAAAAAACCTTGTTATAATTATCATAATCATAATTCTTATAGAATGAACTATTTGAAGAGATTAAGATCAGATTGCCGATAAAGGAAACCACTTTTTTCTTCTACTTTTCTTGTTCACTGCTTTGCTTGAGTAAAACTGCATACGTAGTATAAAGAGGGGGAGGGAAAGCATGTGTAGTAATTGTTGGTAGTTTTTAGTTTATTGGTTTTTCAGTACACAAACCATGTGCACAGTAGTATCAGGAGTGTAGTATTATCTAATACGAGTATTTTCAAAGTAATAATGATGAGTTTCAAGAAAAAATGGAATTCCTTTGGCTACAGCGTAAGCCTAAGCCTCCGATAGTAGGGATGGCATATACCTAGTATACCTATACCTAGTAGCTATTTGCCAGGCAAGTAAGTATTATCATCATTGTTATTGTCGTTATTATTATAAGTTAGGGGATAGAGTCAGGGTGACACTCGAGTAGAAGAACGTGATTCATGGTTCTGCCATCTCCTGTCACCACAAAATCAATCAAACTCTACAAAAAATGGTTTCTCGCTCAACATTTTCCTATACAAGTATTATTCCTTTCTTTTTCCTCCTCATTTTTTGCTCGGTATCCTTACGTCAACGTATTATGTATTATAATAAGTCGAGTAAAAAAGTTTTGGATGAGCAAACTCGAGCATTGCTCTTCTTTCGCTCTCTCCAAAGGTCCTTTTTTATTCACAACGAACATAAGACGTCACCTGCTTTACTTTTAATTTTGTTCGCTTTTATCGGCAATGGCAATCACATCATATTTGTTTTGTGGCTTGTCTTATTTAGCATGGCATCTCCTCCTTGTATGGCTGTTGTAATAAGTACCTGCCTGCACATGCGTAAAACTATTTTTTATTCTTGTTGGACGTCCAGTTTGTTTGCAAGAAGAGAGGCAGAGAGGTTGATAGGAAAAATGAAATTTTAATGGTAAATCCTGTTGGAAACACAGAAAACGGTGCAGTGTCCCATGAACAATTTTTCTTCTTATCATTTTCTTCTTTCAATTCAATTCATTATTATTACTTTTACCCCTATGATTACACTCTACAGAGGATGGACGTTGAATTGTAGTATTATATTTTTCGTGCGTAAATATGCCCATCCATCCATCCAAGAAATCCAAGTAAGCAGGGCATCATCATCGTATCACCAGAGGACTTTATGTAGATTGGCTCTCTGTATGTATTTTTAAGTATGCGTATTTTGAAAGGAGAGCTACTCAAAAATTCAGATCACATAGGCCAGCTTGGAGCTGTACTTGCTCATATCATATCTACTAAGGCATAATGACGACTACAAAATAAAAATGCTGATGATTATGTTGAATACGAAACATTTTCAAGTATGCAAGCACATAATACGGCTAGTAAAAATGACGAAAAAATTCTCTTATCGTTTATTATCATCTGATACGGAGGATGATGCTGATGGTGTTTTGCTTAACAATCCAAGTCTTATGTGGCTGCTGCTTTTGCTACAGCGTGGAAACATATTATTTTAATAACAAAGCTTGTAAATTATTTGCTCTCAGATTACCTCCACAAAATCTACACAAAATATATGTTTGTACAAAACTACACAGAGTATATATTTCTCATGAGCGCAAAATAAGTTTTTTGTTCAAAAGACAGCAGGACAGGACAAGGAGGACAGATACACGTTGTTTAAAAAGCTTCTGCGCATGCACCTTCAATGAAATATTATGTATAACAATAGGCTCACAAAAATTTACGTCCTTTTTTGTGTATGCTTACTTGATAAAGTGGCTATTAGCTGTTTAGCAAAAGCGATCGTTTGAAACTGTCGAAGAAATATAATCGCAAAAAGTGATCAGAGTAGTAATAAGTTTGCATGATAGTTTTGTAGAGGCAGCAGTACACTTGAGTGGACAGAAGAAATAAATGAGAAGCCCATCCCACCATTAATTTTACTTCTGTTTAAGCCACGCACAAGATGTTATGTTATACCTGTGTACAATTACAAATTGTACAAGGACATGGTAAATGGACATGGTAAATTTTTCCTCTTCTTTCACTCTTTTCTCTCGTGAAAAGTCTCAGCTTTTACCCTTTTACCCTAATCCAAAGGCAAACTTTGATTATGACAAATCGCAAAAAGGCAACCCCCAGTGGTGCCATGCATGCTGATGCTGAATTGTTTGCTCCCTCGGTCATTTCATATTTTCATATCATATTGCGGATAAAAACGGACAATGGAGCAAAATACCAAGTTTTTTAAAGAATAAAGCAAAAGTTTCATACAACTTGACATGAGAAATAAAATGATGTCAATAAAATTTTTTTGGGGATCTCTAAAGGTGCCTGACACTTTTTGGAGGAGATTGTTTTCTTGAGAGAGAAAAATTGGAAAAAATATTGCAAAACAGGAGGAGGGACCACATTGAAAAATCAAAATCAATTCTTGTTAAGTCCGTTTTTATCGTAGCTATAAAATACAATATCAGCTAGTTATAGCCAAAGTCACAACAATCAGTGCGGACCAGGATACAAACACAGAATAAAAAAAACAGTAAAATAAGCAAAATAAGATAAAGGTTATTGAGAGCTGTTGTAACCTTTCGGCCACCATCACCACCACCAACGTTATACCGACATCATCATCACTGTCAACTTATCAAAATCGATCAACACCACCACCAGCACCCACCCGAAGAAGAAGAGCAGCCAATTTATTATTATTTTTGCAGTTGTTGTGTAGTGTGCAGACAGGGCTTGCATTTTATTGCCGGTTTTTACACGATAGGGTGCCCTCACTTGATAACAAGATGATCTATGAATATAAAAATGGTGGTTTCTTATAGGACTGCCGCCGCCACTAAAAAGATCGTTGATGATCAGAGAGAGTAATCATTGATATGATCGTTCTCGGTCGCATTTTCGCATAATCATCTTACTGAACATTCCTATAGTCAACAGTTGTGTCCTCACGTCAGCCAACAATGAATGCTCGAAGAAGATGATCGAGTGTAAAAATGCTCTAAAAACGAAAATACATAAAAAGTTATTTCTTTTTTGTAATTAACGTTTCAAAAAAATTCCTGTTCATCATAACAAAACATATAAAACAATGAAAGGTGATCAAACTGAAAGAAAATCTGCTATAATATGCGTCATTATATATATTTTTCAATGACCAAGAGCCAAGCGAGGAAAGGCTCAAAATCAAACACTATTGCTGCTACAATGGTGCGCTAGCCCCTATAAAACAAGTTTGAAATTGAAATCTGCAGAAAAAGAGATAAAAAATGTGATGGAAAAGAAAACAAAGAGAAACATGAGATATCGTTTGATGATCAAATGATCAAGCATGATGAACAGGTGCACGCACACAGACATAAAATGCCTAATGCAGGGAAAAAAGGTGATGATGCAGAATTAAAATGTTGATGAGGAGAACACTTTTCTGATAAAGATCATTTGAGGAGAAAAAGCAAAGCTTGTAAAAATGGGAGCAATTTCATTATGATGACGATCATTTTTCATTTTGCTTTAAACATATTTTGAAAACAGTAATAGTCAAGTAGTAGTAGTGTGAAGATATTAAGGGCTTCTGTGTGACCTGATAATGTATAAATATGCGTGCGCTTTGCAAAAAGCTAACAGCAAGTTTTCTAGATATTGCTTATTGCTGTGTGTGGTTTCTTTGATTAAGAATTTTTTATACAAGCACAATGATAGCCATAGTTGGGAATAAAATTCATTTTGAGAGTGAATGATATCAAACAAGCTCGACAGAATTAATTGTACTTTTAATATGGAAGCTTAAAGGAAAGTTACCGTTTCTTTCTTATCCTATCTTTGCAGCTCTCATTTTCATAAAATACGAGTAAAAGGATTTCCATAAAAATAGAAGCCATAATATTTTGAATTGGGTACCGATTGGGAAAAAGGATTGCATGCAGATTGACTGACTCCTTATAAGGGTCAAATGATAAGTGTGCTCGTAAAGTATAATTTTTCTTTTGTCTTCGTTCTTCTCTCCATACACCACATTACATAGCAAAGGATATCTACTGCTGCACTATGAACAAACCACAATTTGAGTGTAAAGGCATGAAAACATATACCTATACATTTTCAATGAATATCAATAAGCCTCATTTTAACAATCGCTTTGCCCCGTTCTCAAATTTCATGATCATATTTAATGCATTCATTTCTCTTTTCGTGTTGAAGCATAGCTAATAGATCTCGATTTCATTTTAAAATCTAAAGCTACTTTACACTTTTTACCACTTTCAAAGACTACCTTTTAACCAGTACCAAAATTTTCATTTATCTTTCACTGTAACAACTTGAGTGGATTGTTCTTGTTTGGTCAGTCAGTCAGTAGAGTCGTGCTACTATGATATTTTAGGCAGAATACATAATCCATGTCATGTATTTTTAACAAGATGAAATGATTCAGTAGTTTTGTCGTGTGTTGGGATTGTGAGCAACTACTTGACTTACCTTTTGTTTTTGCCTTTGAAGCTAAAATTGGAAAAGACTCATGTACAAAAAGATGTGTTGTTTCTTTCTCTCATTATTGTCAGTACAATTTTTACATTCCCACTAACAATCACCATTTATCACTGCCTCCCACTATGGACATGTATGTGTTGTATATTTTCATCCCTCTGCACAAAAAGGTCCATATTAAATTAGCCATTATGCACATAAAAGTGCCTAAATAGAATATAAATGTTTTCATTGTTTTTCAATGTTTTTTATTCAAAGTAGACTTTACTGTGCATTTTATTAATTTTTCGTAAGACAATTTAAACGTACACCTTCCCCAGAAGTGCTAAAAATTCCGCAAGTATCTTTTCATCTTCCCAAAAATCGTCTTTGCATGTCATTGAAGAATCATGTGAGGGGTATCAGTGGTATGGAATGCATGTAGTTTTCTGAAGAAAGCATTTACATTTACCAATCATTCTAAGCATTGCGTAGCCACAATTATTCGCAAGGTTTCATTATCATTATTGAGCGAGAGGAATTTTTTCTTTGGTGATGTTAATGGTAAGATCACTACCATAAATCTCTTGATGGGCATTTCTTGTGAATTTCCAATCAGTCTTCCTATCTGTAGTATGCATCCCATACAACATTCTTTCACTATTCTCAGCATTAAAACTCTCAAGTAGGTATGTGACCGTGTCGTCTTGTCGTAAATCTTTCTCGGTCTGCTCAACTTCTCAATTGCTAATAATGATAATGATTAGCATCACCATTCTCATCAGCCCAACTCCTCGTACTACAACAACGGCAACTCAAGAAAACTGTCCCGACGCGACGAAGATGATAGCCAAAGATAATGAAATATTGACGATGATGATGACGATAATGCGACCAGTTTGCTCTAATATCGCCAATATCACCTCTGCTTTACCAATAACCAAGCACCTATGTAATTCAGCTTAGCACCAGCATATGAATTATACCGTAAATATAAGTAGCAATTCTTACCGTTTTCTTGCGGATTTTTTAAACTCATTCTTCTTCTCTCCTTTAATTTGCCTCATGTCAAAAGTCAAAAAATTGCAGCGCAGAGCTTTTCAGTACTCTGGGCATACAATTTTCGTTAAGATTAATATTTTTTTCGGTTCAAACGACAACCCAGATAATTTCTGCTGATAACACCTTCACTGTAGTACCTTAGCACTTTAATAGGCACGCCAAAGTAAAGGGAACACACATCCGTGACATCATCCTCAGGCAGACAAAATGATGGATTGTCCATACGTATTGAAGGAAAATTGTATTGGGTCAACTATCCAACAAAAAGGCGTGGTGGTAGACACTTTCATTATATATTTTACTTTGCTTGCCTTAAAAATACACAAAAAGAATGTATTCTCTTCACTGTACAAGATAACAAGTGCAAAAAAAGAGTTACTTGACTAACTCACTTGTTTTCTGTCATAAATAAAAGAGAAAAAGCAGATCCATTTAATTTTATTGTTATCGACTCGTGTATTTTTGCCACTGTGTCAACTACCCATCTTCTGCGCATTTTTATTTTTATCCGTGACACTGAAACATCATCATCATGATCCAAACATTTCATGATCAACATTTGCTCTTGCTATTTTATGCATACTTTACTAAAAGAAAAGCCCAAACACTTGTCGGACCCACACCAAAACGAGCATGTTTCGTAATAACTTTTCTCGTAAGGAGGATGGCCATCATCACCAGACCTCTTCTTAATTTAATTGCCGAATGTATTTAAATTAAATAATGATATGATGTTGGTGATAGCGATTTAGCATGGCTAGTGGGCAAATATATAAAGCACATATATTTTTCTCTCTTTGACTTTCATCTGCCTGCACATAATAATATTATACCCTAGTTGGTTTTAAGCCCTCGTTCACATATTTGTACATTGTACACGCAAACGCATCACGCAATTTACCTGTGATGAGGTTGGCTAAAAGAAATTTCGGTGATGATGATGATGACGATAATGATGCCTATTTATAGGCATAATAATATTTATTCACTTGCCACTTACCATAAACTTTAATATCTCATGTTTCAGATGACATGTAACGACTATCTGAGCACAGCAAAGAACTTGGAAAGATGTAGAAATAGTGAGTAGACGATATTCACTCTGCCGTGTGGTCATTTTGCTGCTTCAGCTTGACTTGACTATCTATTGGCATTTGAAACCAAGCGAAATATAAAAAATCGACCAAAATGATAATAATATTAAATCGTGTAACATTCATTCTGCCTGATTGAATTCCTTCAACGTCTCGTCCATTGCAGAGATTACCACCAAATATATATGTGACTATCTAACAAACTAAAAAATATCAGTGCTTTTCAACAGACAAACTTGCATCACAGCAGCGCAATAAAATATTATACGATGACCCTCGATCAAGCCAATATTATATGCTGATGTTGATGACACTGTGAATTAAGCTTACTTACATCATCTTGCTCCTCTCTGTTGACCTTGATAGGCATTAAACTTGGCGTTTTAACCAACTTGCATGCATCGAAAATGAAAGAAGCTTATAGACAGATGTAAAAATGTACAAACTACGCTTATATACATATACAGTCTTCTATCTTTTGGTCCATATAAAGTAAAGCGTCTTATTGCATTTTGACCTTGTTCTCTACAGCCAAAGAACATCAACAAAACCAAAAGGATTCACAATTTTTCCAGCAGACAATCCTCGTAAATCGTACAGATGAAACAGACAAAAGGATTTTAAAATAAATTCTGAATGACCAAACAGCAGCATCGTTCTTAAAAACGCAGTCTATGTCTCTCGGTCAGACTCGCGCAGCGTCTACTTGACTTCTAAACTGTAAACGAACAGATTTCATTTTTCATTGCACTTGCTTTCTTTAGCAGTCTACTATTCCACAAGGAATCGAGGAAGGATTTAGAGAGGAAACGATGATGCTATCTCTCTCATTTCTTCTCGTTTATTTTCAGGTGACCCTTAAAAATATCAAACTTTTTCCTTCATTTCGAAATCGGAGATGACTCTAGGAAGATACACTCGCTCATGCCACGTTTTTTGTGTATATATTCTGAGCTAATAATAAAAAATCTCTTAAACGAATCTTCCTTTTTTCCTGTCTTCTGCTGATATATATGTTGTGTTCGTTACTGCTGTGTTGCGTTTTTACCACACATAACATGATAATGTGCTTCATTGCGTGCTCGTATTTATTTACCTCTCTCTGGTCTGCATGTTCTACCTGACTCGGATTACCCTTTTGCTTGCCCATTTTATTATTTTCTTTTACCATCATCTTATATTTTTCCGCCTGATCTCGCCACTTGATCTTTTCAATCTTCATCGCTCGTTTATGCTTGCCTGGAATTATTCAATAAGGAACTCTATAATCCTTTTTGTATTATGTTGTACTTTTTTTAAGACTTTCAATTTTATCGTTAATATTTTTTAAACAGACCAATGAGTGGATTTTTTGTGTGATGTGATGTAAGCTGAGAAGCTCAAGCGATGAAAATAAACTAGGAAGAAGCGCGGAAGAAAGGACGCCGAGATGACCATCAAAGTTTGAAAAAATGAACTTATTTTTATTTGGCTTCTCCTGTGATGGTCAAATGAAATGGACAGAGCGTATTGAACATGATGAAAATCTCTGTGTGTCTCGTCGTCATCTTCAGTACAATTCATTTTAAAAACAGAAATATATATCCACCTGCGCCGTAAGCAAAATGATTCAAATTCACCTTGCGTGTGCGTTGCTCGCTGTATCTTCTAAATGGTCAGTATTAAATGTACCAATTTACCAAAAAAAGTAGAAGCTTAGCTTCACCTGAGCAGAAGGACAAAAAACAGAAAAATAACATAATATTTTAGATACTAGAGGAGCATCTTCGAACAACGCAAAAGCCTCAAGCCTTTTTCAGACGATGAAGAAGATACAAAAATTATTGCTTTTCTGCTCACTTGAAATTCTGTACGAGTCGCAGTAAAAAATTGTGCTTGTGTATTTATTTTCATAAGGCAGCGCCGCCACAACCTTCTCCATTTTTACGGTTTGTGTCCTCTCGCGTCTCCTTTCTAAAGTACAGAATCATGTTTCAGAATTCCTATGGGCCATTTCACATTTTTTGCTGTAAAAAGACATGAAATTGTCGCCATTGTCAAAATGTCGTTTTTAATGAATGTCCAAGTACAATCGATAATGAACGATAACAAATAACAAATGAAAGATACAGAGACGATTTTGATTAATGACAAATGGAATATTTTTATGAGGAAAGCTGAAATGGGAAATATATACGTTATGAAACTACTGCGTGCTACAACCTATGCTTCCGGTTTCAATACATGTTTGCGTATTCCATCAATACACTTTGTAACAAAGATCCAGTTTTGCAGAAAAACAAGTTTTTACATTCTGCTTGATATGTGGTGGTAAAAGTGTGTCAGTGTCATTTTGTATGATTCATCATGAACTTGTTTATTACAAGTATACTGGATTCTTGGGGTCGTCCATCCGTCTCCTCCTCCACTAGTTAGTGGTCTATAGACTACTGATCTCTATATTTTTTGTATTCACAGGTCACTCCAAAATGACCATTTACACGTTTATCCTCTTTTGATCATTCACCCAGCCGGTCACCGCACCATACAAAGTAAGTAGAAGTTCCAGTTCCAAGTCCAGCAGGTTTCTCCAGATTTTACTACTGCTACTCTGCAATCACAACATAAATATTATGGTTTTGCACACTTGCTTTGCTGCATTGCAGAAGTAGTATGTGATTATGCCACTTAACTATGATAAGATGATGATGATGTTGCTGATGATAAAATAGTGGAAAGTGGAAAACAAGAAGAACTAGCTCTTACAATCTTTTGTTAACTTCTTTATTTGCAGCTTCATTCTGAGGTGAACTAGGTCAACTTCTGCTATCTCAACAAAAACGGACATCCAGTTTTCTGGTACTGGTCCCGTCCCAGTACCATCATCAGTGTAGTAGAAAAGAAAGTGTGTACGCACAAGAAGAATAAGGGGGAAACGAGCATGCCCACTAATTTGTAAATATTGACGATTGAAAATCCAGTTTTGGCCAATTTTTTCTCTGTTGTGGTTACTCTCATCATGTTTGTCTGTGCGGTGATGAT
This sequence comes from Entomobrya proxima, assembly GCA_029691765.1. Lineage (NCBI taxonomy): Eukaryota > Metazoa > Arthropoda > Collembola > Entomobryomorpha > Entomobryidae > Entomobrya > Entomobrya proxima. The sequence goes on along the minus strand of CM056170.1, from coordinate 26,922,101 downwards.
CATCAGAGTAGTAAACTGGTGTGCTGGTTTGCTTTTCTGTCTCTGAAAAAGGAAACTAGGATTCCAAGTTCATTGAGAAGAACACCACACAGACAGAACAGAAGAAAGAGAAAAAACCCAACCAACATGATCATCCTCAACTTGTCTAAAAGCAGCAACAAGTTCAGAAAAAGAAGAGAAAAATAACTTGATTCCTGATTTTCTTCCTTTTTATTATTATTATTTCTTGTTCCCTTTGCGTAGCAGCACCGGTACCAGAAAATACAAGAGTGCAATGTGCGTAGTTTTCATCTCAGCTGCCCGTCTAGTCTAACCTGTCGAACGAACCAAAAAATCTGATCTAAAAGCCAACCAACTTACATACTTAACAAGGCCAGCAAGAAAATGCACACGAATAATTTTTTGTACTAGTAGAAGATGCTCAATGAATGAGAAATTTTTGTGTAAAAATGAATGGAATGGAACTGATCAGTTATCATCATATTAGGATTATTATGATGATGACGACCACACCGCCACGAGACAAACATGGAGAAAACTTGTTCAGGCGGTGGTGGTAGAAAACCAGTCATTTAACTATGACCGGCCCTTTTCTCTCGGCTAACTTGTTGACCTTTCCTACTGACCCCAGCTTTTTTCCAGGTGAGAACAAAACAAGACTGGTCTGATGATGCTGATTATGATAAATGATGGATGAGTCATCATCACTTACACATAGCCTCATAGTTTCGTCTTGATAATTTCTACTTTTCATCAATCATTATCAGTAAACAAAGTGTAGGATCTTAGGAGGTACTACCTCAAATACCTGTTGATTATGTACGTTTATATAAGCGTAAGCTTCCTAGGTAAGTAAAGTTGGTAGATGTTTTTTGTTCTGATAAAGGAATGCAATGTTTTACAGTACAACCAGGCTAAGTGGACATGCGTGTTTCTAAATTGAGTGCTTTTACAGGTATGCGGTGGTGCTATTTTGTATTCTACGTCTGTGTGGGAATTTCGCCAAAAAATATTCCAATATGGCTGCCAGCCACTCTACAGAGAACAAAACTACCACCTGTACAATTTTTGTTTTAATGTCATGCAGGCATGCATGCATGCATGACTTTTGTGGATTTTACGCTTTCGTGCTCCGTCAGAGATTGAATCACGATAGGAGAGAGATATAGAGAGAGAGCGAAGGAGCCTTCTTCCCTAGTCGTTTTTCGTCGTCGTCGGGGGTATTTAATTTAGTCCTCCTCCTCCTCCTACTTTTCATTTAAGTTGGCTACTTCTATTATACTATTCAGAGAAATTGTCTCAGAGTGTTTTAAAATTGAGCTTTTTTACTGCGAATAGGCCTACGACTACAGGACCTTTCACAGTTGGTGTTAGTTTTTACAGGCTAAATTGTTTGCTGTCATGTCACTCACTTCACTTCTAGTGGTCGTCATTCGTCGTCATCCGTGAATATGCGCAATTTTGATCCAATCCCATCTCCTTTAAAACAAGCAAATTATAAGAAAAATCTCATCATAAAAACAAAAGCAATGAAATGGTTTTAGCTACAAGCTAACCCAACAAAGTTGGTCATGAAAGGATGGGAGAACCACACCACATTGCTACATCAGGAAAATACAATGAGATTTCTCTCAATGCATACCATTAAATTACTACACTGTTGGTGCTCTAGTCCCTAATTAACTTATTAAACTGCCAACGGAAAAACGAATAAAAAGAGAAGCCACAGAAATGCCACGGCTGCCGTTTTACAGAAACAATAATAATAACTGCTACATAGAGCTCGGCATATTGACTGGATGATGAACCACCCTCATCAAAAGACGACGATGATGAAGACGATAATAGCTATATTTATTTACAGAGTTTACAAAATAATAATGCTCTTCATCTGCATAATGTGCATGCATGAAAATAATAAAAAGCGTAATTTTTGTATTCCTTTCATTTCGCAATTCAATTTGTAATAAACTTTTTCCCTTGTTTTTACTATTATTACATCCATCGACCCATCATCCATATTACCTAGTAGACAATGTAGTAGCAAAATGTACGGCCAAAGAGAAAAGCCCCAAGCAAAACATTTTTCTTAATTTCTTGCCATCACAGTCGTCGTATTCACCAAACACCCAACCTTAACATCGCCCTTTTACAATCCGTCTTCATTATGCTCGCACTTTTCAAAACAATTGCTTGTGTAATGTGTGCACTCTACAGGTTGACGGACTGACCAATAATTTGATATTATAATAGGATTTTTTGAATGTTTTATAACGAAATAAATGGGAATTTTGCTACTGCACAAAATATTTTTTCACCATTAATGTTCATTTATTACGGTGGCTGTGGCCATCCTCCTCCCTTTTTTGTTTTACCCTTTTCACTACCAAATAGGAGCGTTTTTGACAGCGTAATTATACCAAAGGGCTCTTTCTTTGTGGTTGCCTTTTTTGTGTGGCTGTGCGTTTCCTTAAAGATTGAAGATCTAAGTTGTTGTAAGTGATCACAGCATCAATAGTATATTATGCAGTATTTTGAAATGATGTGATGGATGGGTGTAAAAACACCAACAACAGATTAACAACGAAAAATGCGTACACGGTAGATCCGTATCACATGCAACATGAGGTGATCGAATTGTAATCGTTTTTTGATAATATGATCCTTCATTTGCACGCTATTCCATTTTCTACTTTTAAGCTGCTGTACGATTTCTTTCGAGAAAGATTATGATTGACACTTCACGAAGAAGGGGATAGTCAATCAGAATCCGAAGTCAAAGCATATAAAACGAACCCCTTTCAAAAATGCTCAAAAAATGAATGTACCTTGGCAAATGTACACTTTAAGAAAATTATTGCACGAATTTTACATTTTTTCTTTGCCGTGTACTTAGCTAATTGCGAAAAATTCAAGGGTAATAAAAATATTTTCACGAAGACAGGAAAACCGAAAACAATTAACGAATTCGCAAAGGGATAATAATGATGAGCTGATAAAATTTTGTCTTAAATTTTGTTTTATACTTTCGACGAAAACAATAAGCATATATCTTGATAATATTTGCATTTATAAAGATGCAATTGATGCTGATCAGGAAAAGGAAGGAGGTGGTTTGGGGTTACACGATGATCAACAGAGAAGGAGGCTAAGCCGAAGAAGATAAAATTCAGTTTTGCTTTGAACATCTGCAAAGCGACAAGTTGCTTAAAAGACAAAGAAGGATTATATCTGTCTTGCTGCCTTTGTTTTTGAGCACCTGATATTAATGGATCACTGTTTTTGCTTGATCGACAGTAGAGCAACTTTTGAGTTGACAAGACTAACAGTCAGTCAGTGGGAAACCAACTTACAGAGAGGAGTGATTAGATGATGAATGACGCGAAAAGCGTTTTTATGAAATCAGGGCTATAATGCCATTTCATTAGTGGTCACTTTTCTGCTGGGGATTAGCGCTGACCTGAATAAGAATTTTTGCACGAAAACTGCCGAAACTTTTAAAAGTAGTTTCTACAGTGGAGGTCTTGCTGATGATGCGATGGTATGATATAAAGAAGTTGACAAGTATATCTTGAGGAGATGTTGGAACGAAATTGGCTAGATTGGCTTGGTGGGGTTATGCGAGAATCATCCAAGTTACATTTTCATATACAGTAGTCAAGGGAATGTGTGTATCAATAAACTTGTTCAAAAGAAAAAAATACGAAACACGCTTCTCAAATTCGGGGTAATCTTTTCATTCCACAAATCTTCAATCCTATTCGGCCATCAAATGTGAATAAAATTCCAACCATCAACCATCCCTCTCACTCAAAAATTGCAAGTATTTGTCCTTTTCCCCCAAAAATTCCAAGTTTTAAGCCATTATGTACTGCTGCCCGCAAGCGGAGCCAGGTTTTTTGCCGGAACCATATCATATTCCCGGCTACGGTGGTCATGTTCCTACGTATCGTCAACGAAGTGGGGGTACTTTTGGCAGACTGACCAGAGACATCATTGAAGATCCATGTGTGGCTCAGGTTGAGCTTAAAACTTTAAACAAGGCTTCATAAAAAGTTTCCTTCAGTCAAATTCGTCAAATAATATTTTACTTTATCCCATTGCAGGCCCCTTGCCCTATTCTCCAGCCGCCTGGTGCTCGTTGCTGTCCCGAGGACACCTGTTGCCGTAACCCGGTTGGTTGTGCAGACATTGGCTGCTGTGACCCGGTCTGCTGTCCTCCACCTCGACCTCCTCAAATCAAACGTAAGCCACCCTGTAAGGAACTGCCTTGCGATCCCTGCAAGGTCATGCAAGAGTGCTGCAACCCTACCCCAAAGCCTTCACTTCGCGTGGAAGCTGCCTCTTGTGGATTTTCATGTGGCCCACCACCCCCTTGCTGTGACGAAAACCCATTTTGCTGTGATCCCCGAGCTCATCACCTAAACCGAGGACCTTATGTCTGTCCCTGTAAACCCGAACCGGACTGTAATATCTACCGATGTTGCGAACCCATGTCGTCTTCATACGCAGGTCACATTCCCGGATTTACCTTTCACAGCAATGGACGCACCACGGGGAAAGCCACTTGGGGCACGAAGCAGTACATGAACAAATGCTTCTACTTTAATACTTTCACCAAGCCTTGAACAAAATATTGAATATTTTTCGCTGTGCTTCCATTCGTCATTTTTATTCCCTATTCATTTTTTCTCCCCCAGCAAATTTATAGTCAATATGTCGGACAAAAAAATTAATAGCAAATCGCAAAGTGTAATCGCTTTTTCTGTGTAATCGACCAGTCAATAAATCCGTCGTCTTTCCTCTATAAAAAATTGATAATCCCTTTTAAATCGTAATTTTATTTTTATTTTTTTTGCATCATTATCATGCTCAATAGGTTACAATATTAATTGCATCATCATGATAATTCGCCATTTATCTCCTATAAAACGTACACAAAATGCCCACTCTGAGCGCATACAACCACAACACGACACACGTTTTTTCCTTCCTTTATTATATGCCTTCTTAGCTTGAGAATAGCCTGAAGAAAAGTTTTTTCAACCACAAAATGAAAATTTATTATTTTTTATGTAAAAATGAATGACTTAATAATAATTAAATGGTTATGGCCTATTACGACCACAGCAGCAGTAATAACGACCAAAACCACTACTGCTTCATCTTCATCATCGTCCTCTCATATCAAAATAAAATTGCTTGTTTCTTTCTAGTAGTAGCACGTCCAACACTACTTCTACTCAAAAGTCATTTCATTATTTTCCAAATGGGAAATAAAAAGTCTCCATTTTTATTAGAGTACCTTAAAAACTACCTTAAAAACTGCATATATGCGCTGCTGCTCAATGTGCTCAACCTTTGTAATATATTAGTGCACGCGGATTAATAACAACTAAACTTGAAGCCAGATCAGCGTATAGATTCATTAACTACGACTATATGACCATGACTTAAACTCGAGAGCAAAAATATTTATAAAAAATGTTTTTTTCTGCCTTTGCTTTTGCCGTAATAATAATTACCCTTCCCTGTGATTATATACATTGTTAATATAAACGTGGGACCACTTCGTGGGCAATTTCTTTTTGGACTGCTGACTTTCTGGTCAGCAGAAAAAAAGAATAAAAGTAACTAGCTGGTAGCTCTTTAAAAGACCGAATATAACATGCATATACAAATCTATCTATTGTATCTATAGACAAAACTCTAGGTCGTACTGGGAGAGATGATGGTCAGTTGTTTATGGAGTATAATTGCTATCTTCAAATCATAAATCGACGAGAGATCAAACAAAAAGCAGCAGCACAGAGCAGAAAACGGTTTATTTGCTGGGTTAAAACGCAAAGCATCACGTCACAAGAACGCAATATATGCATACAATTTTATATGCAACAATACAATGTAACAATCATGAGTATCATCAACAACAACACCAAACAACCATCACAAAAAATAAAATAACATGACTACTTTTGCACATTTTAATTGGCCCTTCCTCCCTACTAGATTCTTTTCTTCTACACAACAATCAACAATGCATGCACTATGCAAACCATTATATATATTTGCAATGCATATAATTTCTAAAGGTAAAAAAAGTCTTTTCTTTAGAAGTGAGATAGAGATCGATTAATTTATATATGTCCATAATAATAATATGATATTGTGTTGGGCATGCACGCAGGAGCAGTGGTAGTCTTCATGTAACACTATGAATGAAGGAGGTGGGGCGTAGTTTTACTATTAAATTGCACTCGTATCAAATTTAAGACAAAATTCTCCTTCGTCGGTTTCAATCTCATCAGCATCATCAGCAGCAGCATGATATTTAGTAGTCACTCACTCAAGTCAGTCCATTCTACTAGTAACTAACTCTACTATATAGCATTGGAAGAAAATAAAAAAGGAGAGAAAAACTCCCATTAAAATTGGAAATTAAAATCTGAATTTAACACGAAAATGAATAACCTCCGCCTCCTCCACACACAAACTACACGACATGATGGTGATTATACATGTTTTGTGGTGGTGATGAGACTCCTTACCGTGCCGAAGTCATCTTGGACTCGGACAGACAGATAAAAAGTAAATAGAGAATAGCGTCATCATCACATCGCCGTTCGCTTTCAGTGTGAATATATCATCATGTTTGTACAATTTAATTGTTTTTTCATGTGGACATTTTCAAAGAGCTGTTGGTGTTGCTTTATAGTGGGAGCCATTTTCCCACCTTAAACTGCCACGAAAAAGAAAGGATAATTGATAATGTCGATTTCGAGCATGGCATCACATTAATTTTCACCTGTGACATCTTCTCAACTGCGTTCATGATTAAAGCACATGGTACATAATAGAATGTTGCATGTACAAAGATTTTTGGCTTATATTGCTCCTGTTGTGATTGCTTTTCTTTGTTGATGCATCACATCACTTGAAACATCATCTTCAAGACTTTTTTACCTATGGTCTGTAGTACATACCAATTTAAGTAGGAATTCACCTGTTGCCGCAACGCAACATTGCTTTCGTTTTATTGTCTTGTGTAAAGTGAGTAAATATATGTAATGGTAATAATAATATGTAATGGCACCATAAATTCTCGGCTTCCCATTTAAACTGCCTCATTCTCTCAGTCCCCGTTCGTTTTCTATTCTGCTGATGGGAATAGAAATAAATGGGATATAATATAACATCACATCAACCACCACCATAATAATAACAAATAAAGCTTAACCAATTCGAAATTCAACAAGGCTATTCACTTATTTAAACCGTGTATATAAAGTATAAACAAAATAATAACAATATTGGTTGTGATTAACGACCCATTTTATATGCCATCATCATCACCACCAACCCAGCAGAACAGAACGTTTTCTCTTCTGACTTTCCAAGGTAGTCCGGGTATAATCTGAGAATGTGCGTAATAAAATGTACGAAAATGCCTATTATTTATGTTGTTATTATATTATTGTTTAAATTGATGGAGTAAAAAGTAATATGAAGTCGAAATGGAGAGAAAATATTTACTGTCTCAATTTCAAATTGAGTGTGAGGCGAGACGTGGAGAAAGGATTGATGGTACATGCTTTGCTGTTGTCTCCCTCATTGTCTGTAGAATCGTCTGGCTGTTGACTACGTCTAGTGACTCGACATACCAACTAAACCCTATCAGACTATCAGACAAACTTATTAAAATTAGAACTATAGAGTTGGCAGGTTAGAGGAGCATATAACTTTCAAGAGTTCAGGAATATTCGACAGAATATTTTATTACAGATTAAAGTGCTACAACTATCACATCATCATTGCCATCAGATGAAAACACGAAAATACTTGAGAAAAAACACACGATGGACACTTGGACATCAAGATGTTGATGGTGATGATGAATCATGATTCATGGTGATATGGCGTGAGGTGATGGATAATATATATTTTTCATGACGCGGAGAAAAGAAGAAAAATAGAATACATTATATCAAATATATGATCAAATCTGATAAAAAAAGTGTGATGCTGTCTAAAGGAAGAAAAAAGAAAACTGGATGCGCACAAGATGTTGATATGCAATAAAATATCTAGCAGGAATAAGTGAGGATTTTGATTTTATCACCTAAACTTGTGAAGAAAAATTCAATCAGGAAAAAATGTTTTCTGCTTTTCCTGTTATAATAGGGATACGATGTAAGCTTATTTGCTGTCAAATGAAAAATTGTCACCTGAGTATGCTGTATGAATGGCTGTTGAAAGAAAGTTGAATTTTGTTAGTATGTAGTAGAACTTTGATGATAAATCCCACAGCTTTTACTGCATGTCATCAGGAAAATGAATTGAGCTCTATTATTTTATTGATTGATGGAACATTTTTTGTTTAGAGCTAAAACGTTTGATTTTGATTGCAAAAAGTAATAAGCTTGTTTGTCGGTCCTTTTTTGCCATGCGTGCCAACTGCCAATCTGCCAACTATATGGTAAAACACTTCAAAATGATTCTCGCTAAATTGTATTTTTCCTCAGATATATCATTCTTTAATAATTTTGTTCAAGTGATGTAAACGATTTACAATATACAGTATGCAGCTGTTAATGCATATTCAAACGTTTTTTATGTCAATTGAATATTACGGCAGAGGAAGGAATAAAACAGCGGTTTGCAACATACGATGGATAATAAAAAACCCAATTGAATTGGAAATTGGAATAAAAGTAGGCAGATATCTTTAAAAGATAATAAAATTTCTAGAATAGAAAACTTCAATTTATCTAAAATAAATGCGAGGAGAAAAACTGTTTAACAAAAAAGGTACAAACCTTTCGTGAAGGAAATACTAGGCTTTAAAGGTTTCACATCTAAAACTGATTATTAGCTTTTTTGTAAGAAAATTTGAATACCTTTCTTCATGATGATGATAATGACGCTGCTGGATTTTAATAGTTTCCTGAATGGTCATTTTATACCTGGTCAATGAAAAAAAAGAAGGCAGGATGATAGCTATCAACATGATCACATCAAAATCTATAAACGTATATTGTTGCCGTCGTCGTCCGTCACCTTTTCACTATACAATTGAACCACCAATTCAGTATTACATAAAATTATGAAGAAGCTATCAAAACTTTCATTCTGCTGATGTGCACTTTGATAATAATACAATGGGAAAGTGGAACTGGCAACCATTTTCTCTACATTTTAATCGGTAAGCAGAACGGTCAAGCGGTATAATAATCAGTGTTACGCGCTTCTTTTTTAATACTCATTCTAGATGCGTAAATGGTTGGACGTTCGATGGACAGGCAGTAAATAAGATTTTTCGTTAGAAGCTTGATGATTTTGATGGGTAGTAGATATAGCATAGTGCGTGTGTGGATGAGATGTGAGTCGGCAAATCAACTTAAAATCAAAAGAACCAATAAAACACGCTATATTAAATGGCAAAGCGTCCATTAAACCGGTGGGGGTGTTAGTAGTACCTAAAATTTTTACTTGAAACTTTAATTACTAGTGTTCATTGATCAAGATTAGGTTGTTGTCATTATATTAAATTAAAAACATACACGTGCTAATAAACCCAACGGTAATGTTCCTCAAAAGTATATCGGGAAACTGTCTTTTTTGTAATTTTTGGTTAAATCTAGAACTAGAAGTACCTATACTTTCAACGTATTGATGCAATGGGGTTCATTAGCATAAGACTCAAGAATAGCATAAAAGTCCATTTAAAAGGGACCATCATTATGACTTCCCCATTTAATATGATATGTGAGCTATCGTCGCTATAAACATAGCAAAACCATAAGCACAGGTCTCCAGCTGGTAGCCGGCATTTTCATAATTGTAATATTTAATGCACCATGTAAATAAATACGCACATTTGAAAAACTGCTTAAAGGATGGGACATTACAGCATCACCAGCCTTTGGGCTTGGAGCATCTTCCCAGTTTCCAAATGCATCATATTAGCCAGAAAAAACATTTTTCTCATAGTCCAAAGTAAATAAAATATTGTAAAATGTAGTCATTTTTCTCTGTGCTGTAATAATAACATGCTCGTATTTCAAAAATGTATATTATGTTTCATCATGACATCATGCTGCTGCTGCTCTGCTGCTACTATTTTGCTGTTGATGATTATGCTCACAATACAATTAATGGCTCATTTTTCTGCTATGCAGATAGATGCCCGTTGCAATGCCAAGTCATTTGATTGTGTGTGTGTACATTTTCTTTCTGTGGTATTTTTTCTTCATTTGCACAACCCTTTCCTTGTTCATCGCCTCATCGGTACGGATAATGATGGTTTAGTAGATGAGAATAAAGATGCTTCTTTTTTCATGGGTCCTTTTGCTCCTCCATGTAAATTTTCTCAAGTCATAAAATACATACAGCGCTTTTCTTTTCTGCCTCTTGATATCTGTTCTTTTCTACTCTAACAAAAAATTTATTGGTGTTTCGCATGAAAATTACATTTTGTACAAATTTTACCTAATATTTTTTCTTGCTTTATTGCATGCGCAGAAGTACAAATAATAAAAAACTTTTAAAAATAAAAAATGAACGAGACTACTACTGTTACATGTAGCAATAGGGACAACACGGAACACACAATGTTGCATGTTGAACTTGAGAAAACCCCTTTATCGTGCAGAACTTATCACACACGACACATTGGACCCGATGTAAAATAAGTTCCGCTTTTGTTACAATCATGAACGCATTCAGCATTAGCTTTTTATGGCATAATATCTTTAGAGAAAGGTTTCACATAGCCCCAAAATGAAAGAATGCACTTTCTTTAAGGGCTTTTAGGATAATGTCCTTAAGGACATTTCAACAATCAGTAGAATCAATGAGTTGCAAACAATGCAGATAGTATATGACTTTCTGTCTAGTATCTAGAAGACAACTTGATTCTTATTTCATTCACGTGACTCATCCCTAAATCGTGATATACCACTTAATGTCGTAGCCAGCATGGAAATGAAGAGGTAAGTCTCTTTCTTTCCTCACAGTTGGCTATTTCAAGTAGCCATCATAATTTTAATGAAAAAGTCAATATTTTATTTTAAGCAGCTTGGGCTCACAGTGGTTCATCAAAAAATTTAATAGCAAATTTTATCCTCAAAAATTAACCCAAGCCTTCTAAAAATTACAACAGTTGTTTTCATCTTAAAGGGACAATAATGATGGTAGGTCATCTGAGTATAAACGCACAGTTTTAAATTTTGCTAGGGTGCATTGATTAGAATAAAAAAATGCTTGTGATGTGGATAATGACTGTGATGATAATCAAGATTATGAGAATAAATGAGGATGATGTATCATCATCAGTAGTCAGTAGACCAATGCAAAATGCACTGTTGTATATATTCATGTTGTTTATTTTCTTTTCATTGGAGGATGGAGGATTTGTACAGAAACGTTGTAGTAAATTGCGTCGTAGCATTATAGTCTCCTTTGACTCTCTTAAAGAGTGATTACCATCATCAACATATATGATATCCTTTGATGCTGCTGTAATTTCATAAGGTGGAGGAATAGGACATGCTACTATTACTACTCCCAAATTATCCGAAAGCCCAAAGAGCAACAATCAGTTTGCTTTGCCTGCACTTCTTGCCCTGTTGACCATACACACCAGCAGTAGAAGAAGAAGTCAGAGAGTCAGAGCAATAAAAGATTAGCCTCCTGCGGAAAATGCCGACACAGAGATTTCATCGTGAGCATTATTAATCCCGTAATGAAACCATTAACATTCACTTCGCGAAAACCTTTATAGGTCTCACAGTAATTATTTAGACTCAGTGCATTGATCACCCCCCTCATCCATTATACTTCTCCCTCTTGTTGGGCTGTCTCACCATAATATCTACATATTATTAGGTATATGTGCACTGCTTGCTGCACCATTTTGAAACATACACTTGATAGCAACAGTACACAAATTTTGTTTTCTGACTAACAATATATTTCGTTAAATTTTTCTTCTTTTGTTGTGTATTTTTATATGATACATTGCAGCAGCAAAAGTAACAGCAGCACACAGAAGACCACGGTGGTGCAATTTATGAACTTGTCTCAGAATCTCAGAGAGAGAGATGGAAAGAAAGAAATGAAGAGTCTCCGCCACAGAAAATTTTCAAAAGGAATGCCTTTATTCATCAGCAGCATGATAACATTTACATATTGTACATGCCTCAGCACTCAGATTATCAATATCAACAGAATCGTTTTCATGATAAAAAAGAAGTAACGTGAATGTAAGTTGGCGATACTGTACATTCCATCATACCAACGACCACTATAGGTCATTCTCATCATTTGTGTTTCTCATTTTCAGAATTTTGTATTGTCTCTCATTATTCGGCTGTTGGTACAGTTAGTGCTTGAAATAAATTGTGCTTACTTTTTTAATGATCCTTACTGCATCTCTTCTGTGTGGACTTGGACGCGACTACTGTTGTGCTCGTAATTTATTGGGAAAATTATTTTTAGGAATTTTTAATTCACCCATTCATGCATGAATGTAAGATGAACATTGTAATGGTATGCTCTATGCTCGTTTTCCTGTGGCCTTTTGTTGCTGCAGAGAGTAATTTATGCTATAGGTTGTTTGAAAATGAAACGAAAACAATTACAAATTTCTTCGTGGTGGCGGTGCGTTGTGGTGATGAATATCTGAAAGCTAAACAAAAAGGCTTTTGTTTTTCATAATGGTTGCATGTTCATTTGCTTAAAATAAAATGTACTTTGCTGGTTCCGTCTTGAGAGGAATATTAGAGGAAGAAAACTCATATGAAAATAGCACATTGTTCAAGTCACCATAATTTAAAGGGCCAACAGCTCATAACATCTTGGTGGTCATTTGCAAGGAGGAAGGGCTGAGATTAAAAAACAAAAATAACTGCAAAATTCTTTAATTTTTATGTCCTATTGCCGAAAACAATACTTCTTGTCCAAGGTGGGGCTTTGTCTACTGCGTGTGCATATAAATATTGACCCAGATGCAATATAACAAGGGAAAATAAGCTTTAAAGTTTCGGAAATGATTTTCTTCCTTGAATATTTTACTATACTGTTAAAGTTGGTGTACTTGGTCCAGTTCATGCGTTATAGACCCTATGTGCTCGTGAAAAACGAAAAGAATGATAATTGCTTGTGCAAGCGAGGGCAAAGAAATAAAAAATGGCACAGACAGATAATAAAATGTCAGACAAATATTTTTTCCATTTCAATTGTGAAAAAAAGGCTAATAAGTTTTAGCAAGAAGAAAAGTTACACTGGTACACATATTTTTTTATCCCTTCCTTGAAAAAATACAAATAATAGTACGTTTTCTATGATTTTTCCACAAAATCTACAGCAATGGTCAATAATTAAGTAAACGGTATATATTCTAAAACGACCAAGTTATACAAAACCCTTCCATACGCAGACGTAATAATTAAAGGTGGTGGAAAAGTACCTATAGAGGTGAAAATGAGTAAATTTCAGTTTTCAAAACAGATGGCGATTACGCAAAGCGGTGAGTATGGTGGCGAGGAAAAACCATGCAATGTGATTTGTGACTCATTACCTCTATTGTCAAATTGACCATCATCAGAGATTCCTGTGGCTATATTTCTGTTTGCTTCAAAGAATTGAAAAATTCCACTTCTTGTACCTTTTCGCTTGCGTGTTTATGACTTATTTTGACTGTGAAGACAAAAAGGTACATAAAATATTGGGAAAAAAGTATGTCTCGTTTGTTTTTTGAGTTTGCAGACACGGAGAATAGCATATTTGCAATAAATAAGTTCACTATACACAAAACGCGAGAAATTATGAGGAGGACACCCTTCATATTTAATGCGCATTTCAAGCTGCAAAAAATCTTATTTATTTGCTTATTTTTTGGAAGGTGGGGACAAAACAGGGACCTCTGATCGTGGCAATGAGGTATTTTATTGCAGGTTAACATGAGAGTCTCATTCAAACTATCTACCAACTACTCAGGCTTAGTACTCAATAGGCTCTTTGATTCTGATGATCTGATTTGCCATTTTGCCATTAGAGTCATTGTTCTGAAGAATGTTGTAATATAACTTTTGGGGTAACTCTCGGGTTACCGTTGTGTTAGGCTTCGGTTAGGGACGGTTACTAATCAAATCCTCATGATTCACCTAACTAGCCCCTACACAACTTTAAAGCTATTCTAACATGCGAAATGCATATGCACTGACTCTCGGTGCGGTTCTTCTAATCTACTGAATTAACTAACCAATGTTCCGTAATTAATGAAGCGATGTTAAAACACAATAAGGGGTTCTTTAAGAATAATTAAAACTAACTTTTAATAACTGACTTCATTTAATTCTCACAATTAACAAAATAAGAAATTAGTAATGTTTTGTGCTGATTCTGCTCAGATGGTTCTTGCTTGAGCTCAACTGCCTCACTGTCATGTCATCGTCCTTGTCCTTGCCGATAGCTTAGTGCTGCGATCATGAGATCGGTGAGTGTAGCTTTACTGTGGAGCAGGATGTGACATGTTACTGCGGGAGTGTATAGCAGGAGAGACACTATGTGCGTTTCTCACTGTTACGCTGACCGAAGGTTCTAGATGCTTCTTTGTTCCTCACTGTGGTAGTGTATTAGAGTTGAGGTCTGGGATTAATATTATTTTGTGGAAGCGCTCTCTGCTGTGCTATGGTGTAAGGACAAGTGTACATAGTGCACTTGGAACGTTACAGTCTCCACCTCTTGAAGTCCTCCCGGGGGTTTGAAATCCCTCTTGTACCCTTTAACTCCATTCTAGGCTCCTTTTTTTTACTCGAAACGGTTTGGACGTCAGACGTGTTATCGTCTGACAGTCTGAAATCATATTATAATAAGGCAAACAACATAAAACACACATGTACTAAAATTTACTAATTAAAATTTTAACTGTTTTACGAAATAACGAAATTCAAAACTAGGTTTAATGAATAAAGGAGATTCACATTAATAACTGTTCAAAGAATTAACAACCCTGTTGTCGTAGTTTACGAAATATTTATAAAACAATTTTTTAACCATATCTAGCATAGTACTTATAGCAATCTAATTAGAAAATTTCAAAATTTTGACACTTTTTCGAAATGCCACAAAACGTGACTACGCTAATCAAATAGAGGATAGTTTAATTGTTAACTACGCAAAGAATTAAAGTTCTGTATTTTTTAGTTTACGAAATAATTAAGATTGAAATTTTCATGTTATACCTTATACCTTCCCTGTATATAGGTAGTTCTACCTGAGCGTCTTGGACGCTAAACATTTACCGTGGTAATAATCTGTTGAGAATTTTGAACATTGATATTTTCCTTCCTTTCTACATACAGTTTAATATCATTAACATGCTTTTTACCTAATATCTTACCACTATCATTACAAATTAAATATATGCAACTATTTACACGTCTGGCAATTTTGAATGGTCCTAACCATTTTGCAGCTAATTTCTTCATTACCCCTTTTACTTTATCAGATAAAACATGTGCTCTGACTAACACTTTCTGACCTATTTTAAATTCTACGTCTCTGTGAGACTTATCATAATATTCTTTATTTTTCTCTCTACTTTTCTCCATATTTTCTTTCACAAATTTCATTACATGTTTTAGTTTCTCTTGCATTCTTTTAAAAGCTTCTATGCTATATTTTACTGCATTATCATTAAAAATTCTATCATAAGGTAACATTAACTCTCTACCAAGATTCAATTGAGCTGGCGAGACACCCGTGGCGTCATGCACAGCTGAACGAATTGCGAAGGCAAACTCTGGGATATGTTTGTCCCATTCATTATGTCTACCGTTAACATACGCACAAATCATAGGAATTAGAGTTCTATTGACCCTTTCTGATTGATTCTGTTGAGGATGATAAGGACTAGTAAATCTATGGTCTATGCCTCTTTCTACACAAAAGTCTTTTAATAACTTTGAAGTGAATTGGGTACCATTGTCACTTATCAAAGTTTTAGGAAAACCAAATCTATAAAATACTTCTTTAAGACAATAAATAACTTTCTGCGTAGTAGCATTTCTAAGGGGGAACAATTCCACCCATTTACTAAACTCATCCTGAATTACTAACAAATATTGGTTTCTACCATAAGCGCTGGGAACAAAAGGGCCTACAAAATCGATGTAAATTTTCTCAAAAACCTTGCTAGCTAGTTTTGCATTACCCATTAACCCTGCTGGCTTTTGGTTCGTATACTTTACCCTCTGGCAAATATCACATGATTTAACATACTCTTTAATATCATTAGACATACTGTCCCAAAACATTCTGCTAGACATCCTAAGCCTAGTCTTTTTTACACCAAAATGTCCTGCCTCAGGACTATCATGAAACATTTTAAGCATTTTTAATTTTAGAGTTTTAGGTATTACCGGAACTTCCAGGATACATATTTTACCGTTATTCCAGTTATCACCTTCCGTAGCTTCTGTGCTAACTGTGACATCTTGGTCCTGACGAGTTTCAGCATCTCGGTTGATCAGACCCGCACTGTCTCTCGTCTTTTTGGACTTCTTCCTTCGTTTTCTAGGCTGTAAAGATCTTTTGATGACTTTGAATACGACTCCATCCTTCAATTTGTACGCGCTGTCAGACGCGGCCAACGACTGACTAGCGAGTTTATCATGAATCTTTTTAATGGGTTCCTCCTTCTGTTGTTCGATTCTGATTTCTTCTAGGGATGGGTTGGCTTCCACCATTGCAAACACTGGAGTGAACATCTCATCTGGATCCTGATGAATGTCCTTTTCTCCTTCCTTCTCTGGCACCGAATTTCGGGAAAGCGCGTCCGCCACCGTGTTTTCAGTACCTTTGATGTGTCTAATCTTATCTACATATGGTGCTAACCGTAATGCCCATCTTCCTAACTTTGTATTTTCATCTGTAAATTTCTGGAGATATTTCAAAGCTTTATTATCTGTGACTATATAGAAGTCTTCACCAAATATATATTCTTTAAATTTCTCTACTGCCCATAATATTCCTAATAACTCTTTTTCACACGCATGCAATAATCTTTCAGACTTATTTAACAACTTACTTGCATAATGGATGACTTTCTCTGCGCCATCAACATATTGCACTAAAATTGCTCCGAGCCCTAAATTACTTGCATCCGTTTTAATTACAATTGGAAAGTCATAATTAATTGTTGCTAGTATTCTATCACTAGTTAATTCTTTCTTAAGCTGTTCAAATGCTTTTTGTTGACTTACACCCCAATAAAAATTACTTCTTTTTGACAAAATCTTGTATAAAGGTTCAGCAATCGTTGAAAAGTTTGGAATAAAATTTTGATACCATCCACACATTCCTACAAACGTGTGTAACTGACTCTTGTCAAGAGGAACTGGCAAATCTACAATAGCTGATACTTTTTCAGGTTGCATCTTTATGCCGTCTTGTGTAATAATATGTCCTAAAAATGATATTTCTCTCATACAAAACTGACTCTTCTCTCTACTGATTGTTAAACCTGCTTTTTCCAATCTTTTGAAGATTTCTTCGAGATGAGCGAAATGTTCTTCTTTTGTTTTTGAATATACAATAATATCATCGACATACACGTAACAAAAACGACCAATAACGCCTTTCAGTACCTCATTCATTAGGGATACGAAAGTCGCTGGGCTGTTCTTTAACCCAAAAGGCATTACCAAAAACTGAAAAAGTCTACCTTCAAAATTGAACGTGGTATATTCTATGCTATCTTCATCCATTCCAACCTGCCAAAATCCACTATTACAATCTATCTTTGTGTACCAACCTCCGCATGGTAACCTTTTTAAAATGAATGATCCCTTATGCATGGGATAAAAGTTATCTTTTGTAATGGCATTAAGTTTCTTATACCCTACTGTCATTCTAACCTTACCGTTTGGTTTAGGTGCTAGTACAATATTGGCATTATATTTGGAATGTCCTACTTCCCTAATGAGTCCTTTTTTCAACAAGTCATTGATTTGTTCACCTATTTGCTTAGAATATTTAGGTGGATAAAATATAGGATTACAACTAATCGGTTTATCCGAAGTTAATTCTATCTTGTGTTTAACTACATTAGTACGACCAATGTTACCATCAGTCGGTGCTAACTTAGAATATTTAGACAAAAGTTGTTGTACCCTACGTTCATCTTCTTCATCGTTTGTACTTATATCAGTAAGACCTAAGTAAAACAATCCTCCTGTACCTCTATAGTTTTTAAGTGAATACCTACGATCAGGTTCACTGTAATACCAAAAAGTTTCTTCACGTTCATATAATACAATATCAGCTTTAGCTAATAGATCCCTACCTATAAAAACTGGATAAGGCATTTTCTCAAACACGAAGAAGTCATGATTGTGTTTTCTATGACCTATTTGAATATTTAAGTTGACTGTTCCTATTGGGTACATGAAGGTACCGCATATACTAACCATTTTTGTATCTTTCTTTTTTAGAGGTTGAAATGTTTTACCTAGTCTTAAAGCTAATGATTTTCTAATAGCACTCTTACCACAGCCATTGTCCATATAAGATGGAATAGAAAAAGCTTCAGAAAATATAGAAATAGTAGGAACGTTTTCTTTTACTTTACTTTTTGTTGGGCACGCAAATGATGGTTCCTTCTTCACTTGCTCCCTTCTCCGTTTAAAGTCTTGTCGGGTGGCTTCTCATGAATGGCTAGATCCTCTTCCAAGTCGCCTTCATCCATGAAGAATGCTTGGACTTTGCATTGACTAGAGATGTGACCCCATTCTTTGCAAATATCCCATTGCTTATCTGCATGTGGGTTGCTGCTGGTTGATGGTCTCGGTTGCTGTACGTTGCTGTTGTTGCCACCTCGGTTGTTTCCTTGAAACGAACCTCTGGTCTGCGAGCGAAAATGTTGCTTGTTGAAGTAGCCTCGATTTGCGTTTGTACTGGTTGATGGTTGATGTCCATTGTGTCCACTGCTTTGTTGCTGAGTTGAAAAAGCTACAGCCTCATTTGCATTTCTATTGTGTCCATTGTTGTAGAAATGTCTTCTGAATCCTCTGCCTTGAAATCTGGCGTAGTGTGCACCTCGACTTCTACCTCGAAATTCATTTGAGTATTTATGAATTGGTGGTAGCTTACTTCTTTGTCCTTCCTGGCGGTCAAGAGCCTTGAGATCCTCTATCACATTGGTGCAACGCTCTATCAACTCTTCTGGGGTGGATGAAGTGAAGCCGGCGAGGTGGGCCTTTAGTCTAGGCACTAAGGCTTGGCGGCATCTCTCCACCGAAGCTTTTGTTTCTTCGTGTGGGAAAACTTGGTGAGCCAGATCCATCATCTCCCATATGAATGATTCTACGGGTTCATCGTCTCGTTGCTCCCGTTTCACTAGAAACTTCTGTCTTCTCTGCTGGTAGCTAGCTGCATCGTATTTTGCCTTGAAGTCTGCTTTGAAATTTCCCCATGAATAACTTGATGTTTTCTTATGCCTGAACCATGCCCTGATTTCATCGTCGAGTACTGCCGGTAAAGCTTCGATAAAGTCAGCTTCTTCCAAGCCCTGACTTTTGAAATATGCTTCCAAATCGGCTATGTATGTGGATGCCGTCTTCTTCAATTCATGATATTTTGGAATTTGCAGATTGGTATTGACTTGCTTTACCTTTATCGGCGGTATGTTGATTACCGGATTTACCACTGGGGCGGCATGAGACGACACAAACGTCAAAAGGGCTGCTTGCAGTTCTGGAGTTAAAGCTTGTAGAATTTCGGTTGGCATTGTGGTGGGCACTGCAGATGCTTGGGTTTGTGCTTGGTTGGCGTTGGCGTTGTTTGATGATGCGTTATTCCCAGACATCTTAGCTTTCTGGGTGTTGGCTTTTTTCTTCAATTTCACAGGAATCTGTACGGGAAATGGCGGCAACGGTGGGGGAGGTGGTGGCTCTCTCGGTTCTGTATTCACTCTTGACTGAGCGTCTTCAAAAACTTCATCGTCTGTTTCCACCGAATTCGTCTTTTTCCTTGACTTGATAGGTGGTCTTGGGATATTTCGTTGTTCTAGAGTTGTTGCACGAGCTGATCTTCCTTCTGTGGGAGGTGGGATTCTCTCGTTGTCTTGGCTACTCCCTTGAGTCACAGGTGGACGGTTATGGTCTGACATTGGTCATGTCTGACACATAACAAGGATTCAAAACTGGCACAAATAAATGATCAGTTTCTTCAAATTCACATAGCTGACACAAGTAAATGGTCAGCTATTTTGGTATTCAAAACTGACACAACTTAATGGTCAGCTTAATTTTGTAGCACGAAAACTGACACAACACAATGGTCAGTTTCACGATTCATGTTCACTTTTGTTCTAATTTCACAGGATTGAGTGCGGTGACACCCAATTTTTAACACTTTTAATTGAAAAACTAACTAATTGCACTGATAAAAGTGGTTCACTTTGGCTACTTGAATATTATAACTCACAATAAAATCGTTTTCAAAATTAAAATCTGTCAGGAAAATGATGTTACTTTTTCACTTACGAGAACATCTGGAACTTTTTTCAGTAGATTCCGTTGGTTGGGCGCCAACTGTAATATAACTTTTGGGGTAACTCTCGGGTTACCGTTGTGTTAGGCTTCGGTTAGGGACGGTTACTAATCAAATCCTCATGATTCACCTAACTAGCCCCTACACAACTTTAAAGCTATTCTAACATGCGAAATGCATATGCACTGACTCTCGGTGCGGTTCTTCTAATCTACTGAATTAACTAACCAATGTTCCGTAATTAATGAAGCGATGTTAAAACACAATAAGGGGTTCTTTAAGAATAATTAAAACTAACTTTTAATAACTGACTTCATTTAATTCTCACAATTAACAAAATAAGAAATTAGTAATGTTTTGTGCTGATTCTGCTCAGATGGTTCTTGCTTGAGCTCAACTGCCTCACTGTCATGTCATCGTCCTTGTCCTTGCCGATAGCTTAGTGCTGCGATCATGAGATCGGTGAGTGTAGCTTTACTGTGGAGCAGGATGTGACATGTTACTGCGGGAGTGTATAGCAGGAGAGACACTATGTGCGTTTCTCACTGTTACGCTGACCGAAGGTTCTAGATGCTTCTTTGTTCCTCACTGTGGTAGTGTATTAGAGTTGAGGTCTGGGATTAATATTATTTTGTGGAAGCGCTCTCTGCTGTGCTATGGTGTAAGGACAAGTGTACATAGTGCACTTGGAACGTTACAATGTATTCATTAATGAAACCTTAAGGATTTCCATGCTTAATCATATTAAACAAATGTTCTTGTTATTAGCTTATTATTCTATTCCATTTGCAAACCATATAGGTAATAAGTCTAATAATAGCCGAGTTAATTAAATATCGTGTACCACCATGTCTTCAATTTATGTGGCGATGACTAGTCTAGTCCATACAAAAGCCAGTGAAGCAAAAAGAGCACATCAATATTGAATATCACACACAAGGCCCGTCTCCGAGCGGAGACGGAGAGAGTATTTAAAAATTATTGTTAGTACAAAACACAAAAAATCCCGAAACATGACTTAATTAGATTACACAAAAGCAAATGCTTTCAAAACTCGTTTTCTCTCCCTTTGCATTCATCCATGCGTACAGCAGAACAACAACAGAACCACACTATCGCACACATACCCTAATACACTATATCATTATAATATTTTGTTGCTGACTTATTAGTATGAAACTGTGTAAAAAGTCTACATTGTAGTTAGTAGAATCTGTGCAATTAATATGCTTTACTGTATGTACATGCTGATGGGATTTGGGAGGACGACCAGTTATTATTATTATAGTTATTGTTATTATGATTATTATTAGTGTGTAGGTTCTCCCATTACATGCACTCTTAAATCACCACAAAACTTGGTGATGATCACCTTCATCATCATCATCATGACGAGCGGAGTAACTTGATTGTACCGTGTAGCGTACATCCAACAATGCATTTTCGTGCTTTCTTTTCATTTCTCCTATCTCTAAATCTATTTCTCTACATTTTTGCTTGTTTTGCTCATGCAAACCGCATAAATAAAAGTACTACCATTTGTTTGGATCTATTGTTAGATTTGAATTAGATTTTGCATTCCAAGCCATAAAATAGGCGCACATATATTTTTCATACGACATGGCTACATTATTTATCCAGACACTTGAAAAAATTACAATGGTGTAACAAGGATCGAAAATAAGGAGATCAGCAATTATGGAATCATATAATTTTTCAGACAGTGAATTTATTATGATTACCAGACAAACATACCAAGCAAAATGTAGTTAATAGTTAGTTCATAGGTCCAGTAAAATTCTAAGCTGCCAGACTATTAAAATTAGCAAAAAGGATGGACAAGATAAGAATAAGCATAAAGATTACAGGAAAAACTATACAGCAATCAGTTGCATCATTATTTTATCTTAAAACTGCAACATTATTATTAATCATAAACTAACAATTATAGTAGAACATTGAGAATAGCCAAGAAAAGATATATGAATGGACGGATTGTTTGTCACGGGATGTGCAAGAAGTGCAGGATGCACAGTGCAAGACGACAAGATAAATGTAAGCTAATAATGTGAGTCTATAATTTTTTTTAAAAGAGGATCGAATCAAATAAACACATCCGGTTTCCTTGAAAGGAAAAACTGACTTGTGTACACAAAACACGATCTGAATACTAATGACAATGGAAAACAGGGATAATTTTGAATATTAATATTATTTTGACCACCTACATATTCCAGAAAATAGAATATTCAATATTACTTTGATAATTTTGTAAACGCTCTTTTGAGTATTGTCATGTCTGCATATGTGGACAATAGTTGTAGCAGTGTTGGCTTTCTTTATTAATGTAAATCTTAATCTGATGCTTTTCCTCTCCGCTTTACTACCCACCCGCCGTTTGAACGCGCAATTATCCTAGTAATTAGAAACCGTTTTAAAATCACGTAATAGTGCTGTAATAAAAACGCGTAAATCTACACAAAGCCTACGCGTGAGAATGAAGTAATGAGATTGTCAAAAAGTGAAAGAAGGGGAGTCGCCCTGAAACATGTAAAAAGAAGCGCAAAGCACAACTGTCCATCACTATCAACATTATTTTACTTTACCATAACACATCGTGTTCTGTCACAATTTTTCTAAACACATTTTTAACATACGGTACGAAATAAACATTTTCTTTGATATTCGCTTCTACAGCGTTAATCAAGTAATTTTGGGAATATAAGTGTTATAGTAGTAAGGAGATTTACTTTCAAGTGACAAGCTTTGGAATCCAGATAATTTGAACAACAAAATTTGCGTGTGATTTAGCATGTAATTTTTATAACTAGCATACAACTGAGATTTAGCCACAAAGCACATCATTAGATTTAAAATATACCTACTAACTCTCCCATTCAGCGAGCAAAAGCTAATTTCCAATTCATCTCATGCCCTCTTCTGTCTTGTCCGTATCTTCTCAGCCGAAACAACCTAACACCAACCAAAGTCAGAAGTCATTCTGTGAAACTTCTTTGATTCCCTTTGGTCTTCTTCTTCAAACCGCAGCTCTCTATCAAATAATCAGCTTTTTTGCTTTATAAAAACTATTACTAGAACATATATATCCATCTCTACATTTTGCAGTTTTTTACACTTGGTAAGAGGCTCATTTAAGCAACTAAAGTCTAACCATCTTTTCTTATAATACCTAACTTTTCTTCGTATGAGACATTTGAGACATACATTATAGTCAGGTGGCATCTTAACAATAAATCCTTAATTTCCTTCGTACTGGACTGGAAGAATAATGAATGTATATAAAGAAGGCTCTGTGAATGGGAAACTGGCAACAACAGCAGGGAGCGTTTTATTTATTTATTTTACTTAATTTAATGTACTGTACACGCTCGTAGCTTTGACTGTTTTAATACTACACGTTATACGCATTAATGTATAATACACAATATATAGTATCATGTGCGAATTAAGAAAATAAGGCGGAGAGGAATGGATAGAAAAATATTTCAAGAATTGAATACAAATCAGTTTGAAAAACCTACAAGAACAACAGTCTAGCTTATTATTTTCCTCGGACCGAATGAAACGGTGGTCGAGAGAAGTGACTTAAGGCAATGGCCATTTAATTTGCCATTCTGCTGCCATCGACGATCATGAGATAGTACTGCTGTGATGGATGCTTGGAATTTTAAATGAAGAACTAGGCAAAAAACAGAAAGATTTGGAATAATATATATCTTTCCTTGTTTGTTTCCTTATAGATATGATTATACTATTATTGCCAATGTCAATTAATGTGATTATATGGAAGACGGAGAAACGGGCAGAGTTGTTGAAAAATGTAAGATTAGATTTTTAAAAAGAATGTAAGGAATGAAAGTGACTTTTGTCAAACTGCTATAATTTATTGATACAGTATCAATCAAAAAATGGTTCTCAGTCAAAAGTGTCAGTCTGAAAAATTATTAGTGTCACAAAACCTAGAGCCTTCACCATGAGTCAGAATGATACGATGACTCAGCGCATTTTCAACATAACAAGAAGTCGTTAAAATTGCTGGTTTTGAAATATTTTTGTATTTCATATATTTTTGGCTTGTCTAGAGAAAGAAAATGTTTAAATGCGGCTCGAAAAATAAAAGTGGAGACTACATGCGGACAAGTTCGCAACAGGAGCCTGCTTAATTATTTCACCTGAAGAAAAGGATGAAAAGCTCCGAATAAAGTGAATCCCAAAAAATATCCCAGATAAGGATCGGAAGTTACTAACAAGTAGTTTTGGTATAAAAAATGGTCAAACAACAAACTATAAACCTCAACCTTACAGCCAAAGTATGCTTTTCCCTTGACTTTATAAATCAAGTTGTAGCGAGAATTCAGCAGAGTTTTTCATTTTTTATTGCGTGTCCTTGTTCCTTTTATATGCTCTAAAGTTAATACAGTCGGCCACGGTGCGGATGGGCCTCGTGGTGGTGACGTGAGTTACATGGACATTTGAAAATTATGCGATTATGCGACCAGGGAAAAGTACATGCAGAATAATATATTTATTTCCATGAAAAACGTTTAATTGCCACCACCACTGTTGCTTGCCAAGTTATTCTATCCATATTTTTTCATCATCATCGGCAAAAATTCTTCTGTTCGTTGGTATCATCCATAAATTGCACACACGGCTCTGTTGCTCATTACTGGACAACAAAAGAAGCACGAAGGGAAGAGGATGGATGAGGATAATGATGACGATAAGATTTGTAGTATTGAAGCAGACACGGCTTTAATGTGCAAAGTACACTGTGCGGTGAACCCGCTGGGAATGTATGCCCAAGGTTCTAGAGTTCTTCTGCGGTGATTGTATCGTCAACAGAGAAAAGTCGTCGCGGCAGAC
Source organism: Entomobrya proxima (assembly GCA_029691765.1). NCBI lineage: Eukaryota > Metazoa > Arthropoda > Collembola > Entomobryomorpha > Entomobryidae > Entomobrya > Entomobrya proxima. The sequence continues at coordinate 26,896,658 of CM056170.1, read as the reverse complement.
CTAATTGCGCCTGGAAATATATTATGCAGATAGGTTTTCCACATTAAATTCATTTCGTCCCATTGTGTTGATTTGATACTTTAAGTGATATTGAATGGCACGACCAACAACGGATGCCATCATGCTAAGTAGAATCTTGAGTTTTTGTAATCAACGTTTGTTACGTGCGTATTCAATTCACGCTGCAAAAAAGATTCTTGTAACATTAAGTGATCAGATGACAAAATAGACTCTAAAGAACAGCAGATTTAAAAAGAATAATTTAAATGGAAATGCAAAATTGAAATTCCAAGTTAGTAAAGATTCCTTTATGGAAATTTCAGAAACAATAGATTAAATGGCACACCATTCCGTTGTACAAAAGATAAAAAGCAAACAAAAAACTATTTAAAATGGACAATGTATAAGGTGCGTCTCCGGGTCACAAATCTCGGCTGATGGATTCTTTTGTTTTCTTTTGTTGTTTTAACTTTGGTTCGCTAAAAAACAGACGAACAAATATAAAATAGTAGGCGAGATAAAAGGTGACTAAGTAGAAGAAGGAAAACAGCAAATAAATTGAAATTATGTACAAAATGTTTATTTTTTGCTTCTTTTAAGATAACCGAGAGCATCTTCGATAAGTCTTGATAATTTGCTCAAGTCGGAATAATAGATTTTTTTCTGAAAGAACATAACAAATGAAAAAAATACAAAAAGAGCGGCATCCTTTCCCCTTTCCAAATAATATAGTGAACAAGCTCGTTGACAATATTGCTGTTTTAAAAAACACACTATTTCACCCCATCTTTTGCCTTTGTCTGGTGGCCGATTTTCGTCGGGCAGCGGCGGTTGGCTGCACAGACAAACAACATCAAGCAGAAATTGCCATGTTTTCTCCCTTTTTGAAATCCCCATAGGCTAAATTCTATGCAGAAAATCAGTAGCGAAAAATTGAAAACGTGTCTTTGTCTTTGCATCCACACTGACAAAACCTCACCTTTACCTGCTGCACCCTGTCCACTACTCATTTACGCTCTTATACATCTTCTTAGAATGAAAAATGCAAAAGTGCCAGTATGTCTGTGTGACAAAAATATGACAATGACAACTTCAACTTTGAAAAAAATGTCTCTAACAAGCACGCAGGCAGCTTTTGTTTTCCATATTTTTGGAATTTGTATGCTCAATTGGATAAACCTTTGATGCCAACTTGTTGTGTCGCCTCATGCAATTTTAATGTAAAAAGCACAATAAATATATATTTTTCTTTGCTGGCCATTATCTTCAGAGACAGTCACAGCAAGACAGATACCCATCATCATCGTCATCTCTTCTTATCATATCTTTTTTCTTCATTTTTTATATAAAATTTCCCTTTTTGCTTACCTACAGCAGTCATATTTTTAAAGGGCACCACCTCGCTCCAACTTCCAACTTTTTTTCCCACTTTTACACAACAGAGTTCAATTGTTAGTCGGGCCGTGTTTGAGTTGAGCACGGTTGAATCTTTTTCTAAAACTATCATCATGGTCGTCGTACATTCATTTCATTTCTTATCATATCACTCACCACCACCACATACCGATACATGACAAAAGTCCAACAAAAAAAGCAATATACCAACTATACCTACTTAACTATTAAGTCAACTGCTATCTATATCTAATTTAAAGAAGCCCATGAAAATATAAAGTATCCTCCAAAAAATATGCTGCCATTTACATTTTTATCTGCTTTGCTGTCCACTAATGGCTTTAATATGTTAAATAGCTTCGCATCAGCCATCAGAAGCATAGTTGAGAAAAAATAAAAATGTTCGTTTTTTCTCTACTTTGAGAGAGATGAGATGACTATATATTTTAGTGAAGATGCTGCCGTTGTTGGGTTGTCTATTCAAGATAGTTAGAAGCTGATACTAACTGCGCCGCCACATTTCTATACATCCCAATCAGCACCACCACCAGTTGTGTAAGGCAATAAGCGATTTCCCATTTACATTATCATTTTTCAAACGATATATTATGAGTCGCCTTTTGCGTTTTTAAGCGAGATAATCTGCAAACCCACTACTACTAGCTAACTACATCACTACTGCCTTTTAAACTAATATACTTAATGAAATGCCTTTATCATTATCATATTTTTAGTGTGCACTGCTGTTATTGTTATCAGTGGATCCAACGTGTCTTGCAGTGCGAGCCCTGTGATAATATTATGATGGGGGCACTTTATTGCCTTAGCTATTGGGTGTCTTTATTGTCTGTGTGTGCATATACCTGTTGGATAATTAATATGGGTACACTTTGTGCCTAGATTGCTAATGGCAGTGGGCAAATGAGATTAGAATTTTTTGAGAAATGGTTAATGGCTCGCATTGACAGTTAGCCGCGGAAGATTTCATGAATCTCTTGTTGATATCAAATTACTGCAAATATTTTTTCCTTGTATGTATGAAGATGGGAGATAAGATCTGAACAGGCAAACAACTGGCAGATTATTATGCAAAGTATGTCATACATTCTCAACTAAATTGAGAATGATGTGAACAAGCAAAACTCTGAAATGTTCGGACGGACATGTTCGTTTAAACTTTAAAAAAACTAGCATGCTGCATTTTTATTGATACTCAATGATGTATCGATTGAAGAATATTGGACAGCTTTTGAAGATGTTCTCATTAATATTGTGATTGTTAGGTACCTTCTGCTTTTCGCCAGCTAAGCACTAAGCAGCCCTAATTATGCGTGTGGTAGGTAGTTTTGGAGCGGAAAAATGCTGAGTTGAGTTTTCAAGCTAGCCATGTATGTCGTATTGCATTTTTAAGTCACCAAGGTCAGTTTGGATAGGTGGTCGAGGTTGTGTCAAAAATATTTCGATATAATTAGACATTCCTTAGTCCAGACATTTTCAATTGAACTAATACAGATAGAAAAAAGATATTCTATATTGTATGCATGAAGCATGAACCATGCTTCGCTGAACATGGTATGACATCTAGCTTCAAACATACAGGCCAAACTATAAATGACTCCATATCATATAGGCATTGTCTTTTCAAAAATAGATCCGTTGAAATGGAAAATTTTATATTATTTTAAAAGCCGTTTTTACCAGATAATTCCTGAAAAAAGGGTTGGAAAGGACGGAAACAAAAGAACGAACAATAGCTAAAAGGAACCAGGTACTACACATCGTAAAAAGGAGCCATTATTCTAGCTCTCAATTTTTAAGCATAAAGTACATGCGTACCTTATATCTAACTTAACTACAATTTTTTAGTTCACACATCTAAATTTAGCATTAACCTAAAACATATTATAAGCCATGTTTATAAACTACGGTAATGCTCGTCCTTCCGCATTGATCAATGTGCAGTTTGTGAAACGGAATGACATTCCAAAGCTGGAATGTGCAAACTTATGTTATTTCATACAATTTGACATAGCTTGCACTTTTGTACAGGGAACAAAATAATACATGTACCTACATGGTTTGTCAAAGTATTAATTATTGTGTATGAAAAGAAAATGTGTTATGAACAGTGGTCAGTTTAGTATCGTACATCGAGCGGAAACATATATTGTCTGAATGCTCTGAGACAATTTTTCAAAATGTACAAATTCAGAGCATCCATTTTCGTTTTACTTTTGCATGGGATTTTCGGATCCTCAGGTAAAATGGGTTTAACATCATGCCACAAATTCTGGAAATGCGGGAAAAATCAAGTGTTAACATTAGTTTCATTGTTCATTTAGGCGATCCAGTTAAAGACCAACTTCCCAACTGGAAGCTCCAACATCCTAACCAAGACCGTTGCACTGATTTTAATGGAATTCCATATCCCAGTCTCACCGCTTCCCAGGCAATTGGTACAGATGGCCCGGTTCTATTGCAAGACCGTTCTTTACTCGAGCGCACAGCGAGCTTCAATCGGGAGCGCATTCCAGAGCGAGTGGTGCACTCAAAGGGACCTGCGGCGCATGGCACTTTTACAGTTACTCATGACATTACCCGATGGACAAAAGCAAAGTTTTTAAATAAAATTGGCAAGCAGACTCCCGTATTTCTACGATTTTCCCTGACTGCAGGGGAAAGTGGTTTTCCAGACACGCTGCGGGATGCAAGGGGGTTTGCAGTGAAGTTTAAAACAGAAGATGGGAATTTTGACATTACTGGAAATCAGATTGAGGTTTTTCACATCCGAGATCCTATGCTATTCATGGATGTTAATAGGTAAAAAACAGAAAATTATATCCATAGATGACAGATACGTGATAAGTAAGTTTCTTTGAACAGTGTTCCCTTTAATTTTGGATGCATTTATATTCATGTTTTAGATCACGGAAAAGGAATCCACAGACTAATTTGAGGTAAGAAGCGTGGATTGTTAAGAATGCACCCTAGTAAGGCCTAGGCCAGCCTGAATTCAGGCGTATTTTCTTTGTAGGGACCTTGTGATGTTCTGGGATTTTATTCAGCAAAGACCGGAAACAACACATCACTTTTTGAAAGTATTTTCGGACATCGGTCAACCTGAAAGTCTACGCATGATAAACGGCTCAGTAAGCATTTTCATTCCAAAAATATAACTTTTAGGATTGCGATTTGGGATAACTTTTTTCCATCATCTTTGTGCTCATGTATCTTTATTATGTCAGGGTGTTCACACGTTTCAATTAGTTAACGAAAGAGGGGATGCCTTCTTCTGCAAATTCCATTTCATTTGCCACCAACCCTTCCAACTCATGTCCAACGACAGGATGGTGCATTTGGCGGGCAGCGATCCTAACTACTTTTTCCGTGACCTGTACAACGCTATTGAAACTGGCAACTACCCTCGGTGGACATTTGCAGTTCAAATTGCTACACCGGAGCAAGCCAAAAATTACCGCTGGGACTTTCTTGACGTAACCAAAAACTGGAGATTGGAAGACTTTCCTTTGTACCCCGTTGGAACTCTGGAACTGAACCGAAATGTTATTAATCAGTTTGTGGAAAATGAGCAAAGTGCATTTAGCCCGGCCAACATGGTTCCAGGTATTTTAAAGAATTGTTCATATTATATTTTACATTTACCACGTTTCAATTTAAATAAGTTATATTTTAAACAGGCATAGAACCATCGGCTGACCGGATGTTGGCGTCTAGAATGTTGAGTTACCCAGATGCACAGCGTTATAGACTAGGTAATATAATATGCTGTAAAAAACTGATTCGTTAATTCATTCTTGTTTTTTTATGCTGACGAAATATGGCAAATAATCACCAACATTATAATTGTCATTAGGTATAAACTTCAACCAACTGTCTGTCAATAGACCCTTAAATAAAGTGGCTTCTTACGAAAGAGACGGGAAAATGTGCTTTGGTGATAATGGTGGAGGTACGTAAGACAAAACAAAAAAAGTTAATATTAAGGGATGTTAATGATGTTATTTGTAAACTTTATATAATGTATTATATATTAGGGTCTCCAAACTACCATCCAAACTCATTTAACGGTCCCGTTGTTGACCCCACGGCAGCACAAAAACCGTTTTTCGTAGATGGGGATGTTCTACGTGTGGATACTAAAGATGCGGATGACTTCTCACAAGCAACACTCTTTATAAACAAAGACATTTCTGCAGAGGAACGGCAAAGGATTGCTAACAACATTGGGGAAATGTTGGCCTTAACATCTTCTCCTGAGATAAGAGAACTGGTTATCCAAAACAATTTGATTCCGGTGGATAGAAAGTTTGCTCAAATGGTTCGAGTTGCAATGGAATACAATCTGGCACATCCAGCACCGAAAATTGCAGAGCGACCTGTTTCGCTGTAATAATTGTACCATGGTAATTCAACCATTAGAAATATGTTTAGCCTTTTATCTACAATTTGCTGCAAACCCATTATGTTTGTATGTTTTCTTACTTTTATTTAATGCACTTGATTATTGTTTTATTTTATCTTACGATTCAAAAAATAATTCGTTATACCATTGTTTTGTTACTCTTAAACACTGATTTTATCGCTGAAATCTAGTTAAAAGGTTACGAGTAACGATGTTCAGTTGTTACCTCTATCGCCGTTAGATCGACATAGCGCTAGTGCCGTCCAATTAGCAATAAACTGAAACAAGTACCATAAACTTCATCTCTGCAAAATTCTCTAATCCGATATACTGATTTAATTATTTCCTTCCGCTTACATTTTGCATCTACACAAAAATAACTTTTCATAATTTCAGTATTCAACAAAGATTACGATGAAATGGTAAGAACTATATCAAGAAAAGAAGATGAACGGTAATTGCAGCATTGATCCACGACAAAAGAACAATCCATTGTAGGATCCACGTGCAGACAACTTGGAGGTTAAATGTGTAAATCTTAATTTGTGATTAAACGTTTTCAATTATACAATAGTTGGCTAATATCCTGCATAGCCTATTCCATTTTACAGCATGCATATATGTATACGTATTTATATATGTGTTACAGCAGATGATAACTAACAAATTTAATGATTAAGCCTTAATCGTTAACATAATATACGAAACTCTAACGGATATACCTACAGTGCAGTGTTAGATAACATCATTGTATTGAAGAACCAACACCTTCATCAAGGTTATTACTTTTTATTCTTAATTCATAATAGTAGCAGTATCAACTATCAACATGCATTTCATTGCATTTTATTACGATGCAATTGTAAGGGGTCATCAAAAAATTCCAAAATGTATTATGCACATTCACTAAATCTATTGCATCTCAATCTGCGCAGTCAGTTTGCTGACTGCTGTGTCAGCGGTAGCATCAGTCTCTAATTAAGGTGCTTCATTTGTCCAGTAGTTAATCTTTAAAATGAGTAAGGCAATTTATTTAATTTTGCTGTGCTCCTGCTTAAACGTAAATTCGGATGATAGACATAAAGTGGTTTCTGGCGGATGGAGCAGAGTAAGGGCTGACGCTACAACCCAAAGCCCTGCCAGAAGTCAACTAACCATTTGGGCAAGCAATAACACTTGCAACAAAGAACCATCCTGGGCAACCAATTTACATGGAGTTCCCGTTCCCAGCTTAACAGCAAGTCAGGCAATTGGAACCCGAGGTCACTTGCTTATGCAGGATTTCCATCTTATCGACAAGTTGGCATCATTCAATCGAGAGCGTATACCCGAAAGAGTAGTGCATGCAAAGGGCGCAGGAGCACATGGTTATTTTGTGGTGACTCATGACGTTAGCAAGTTTACCAAAGCCCGTTTTCTCAATGGAGTAGGGAAGAAAACGAGGGTCTTTGTTAGATTCTCCATTGCAGTTGGCGAACTTGGAGGTGCTGATACAGCAGTAGATATGAATGGCTTTGCAGTAAAGTTTTATACTGAAGATGGGAACCATGACTTGATAGGGCTCAATGTCGAATCATTGGCAGTTCGAGATCCAATGCTCTTCACAGAAGTAAACCGATCCCGGAAAAGAAATCCTCAAACAAACTTGAAAGATCCGAACATGTTCTTTGATTTCCTTAGTCTTCGACCTGAAGCAACTTTGAATACGCTTCATTTGTTCTCGGACATTGGAAGACCTGCAAGTTTTAGGAGAATTGATTGCTTTGGATTACATGCCTTCAAGCTGGTTAATGAAGATAATGAAGTAATCTTTGCAAAGTTTCATTTAAAAACAAATCAGCCCGGTCCAGCCCTTACGTTTCAAGAAGCTGCCGAACTGGCTGGAAGTAATCCAGATTATAAAACACAAGATCTGTATGATGCCATTGCAAGCAGAGATTTTCCAAGTTGGACGCTTGCCATTCAGGTGATGACTGTAGAACAAGCCAAGAAATATCCATACAACCCCTTTGACATTACACGCACATGGAGGCTAGAGGATTTCCCCTTGATTCCAGTGGGTAAAATGATACTCAATAGGAACCCATCCAACTTCTTTGCGGAAGTAGAGCAGTCAGCATTTGCTCCTTCCAACATGGTACCAGGAATCGAACCGAGCCCGGACAGAATGCTAGCAGCGCGACTGTTTGCTTATCAAGGTTAAGAAATTTCAATGTTCAATATTTTATCAAGGGGAATGGTGAACATTAAAATATTTAATGGACCTAATCAAGAAATGTATCATTTTGCCCCGACAGACACCCAAAGATACAGACTAGGAACTAATCATGCAATGTTGCCTATAAATAGACCTGACGGTGACGTAAATTCTTACTCAAGAGATGGAAAATCAAATTTTTACAATGCAAATGGAAATCCAAACTACTTTCCAAATAGGTAATTCATCAAGACATACTATGATACTATGATGTATCCAAACTTTTTCACTCATGGGTCACATTGCTCCTAATATAACATGCTTTCTAAACAGTTTTGGAGGCAGTGTTGCGGATCCTAAAAGGGCCGCACAAGTTAGCTTTGGTGTAGCAGGTATTGTGGACAGATATGATATTCCGGAGGATGAGCATGTTGACGCTAGGCTGTTCTTGGAACGAGATGTGGATCCGGAACATCGACAAAGATTAGTCGCCAGCATTGCTGACCGTTTGAAAGAGGCAAAACCGGAAATCAGAGAAAGAACATTGAGAAATATCTTTTACCCGATATCGAAAGAGTTTGGTGATGAAATTAGGGTGGAAGTGGAAAGACAGTTGTTGAGTAGTAGTGGAGGACGGAACATTGAAAAAGATTTGAGGACTGAAAATTTATTATGTTTTGTAGATTACGACTTGCAAACGCAATGCAAACGTTAAATGTAATGTAATTCCTTGTAAGCACAAGTTTGTCTTTAGCTATAATACGAGGTGGGCTTAGGAAGTATTTATGATTAAAAGTTGGTCATGGACAATGCTCTTATAACACAATCGATTGACCAAACCAAAATATTATAGGTAATTATGGTTTGCTAAATATCCTGACTAGAGTCAAATGCAAGTTGACTATAGGAAATTTAAAAAGGTTTAGCCGTACGTTCGCCTGCATACTTTAAACACACACCTTTATTTTAAAAGTTTTATGTTACAGTAAACTACGTTTTACTAACATTTTTCTTTTGTAGCTTATCGGATAATTTTTACTTTAACTTTAAAGCTTAAAGTATGTACTGCAGAATATGATTTTAATGTGTTTATAATCTACCAAATTGCTCCCTAACGACCACACATACACATCTGTGTGCAACAAAAGCTTTAACTTGGGTGGCTATGAAGTATTAATTATTTACTGAATTTCCAACCCCAACGCGGCATTAGCGTCGTTAGAACTGCGAACTCGCCCAATGTGTGTAAACGCATAATCCAAGCAAACTTTAAAATCAATCTGTAAAAAATATTCTGTATTTTTGCTAACCTGTTGACTCAAATAATTTGTAGCCACTATACAAACAAGTATTAAACCGTTTATAACTACAGAAAATTCATAACATGCATTCGTTGCATCCACGATTTAAATGACACCACCGCTAGGGCCTAGCGGCTAGGCATATCATACATCATGTATGATACATGTGTCATACTGTATATATTCTATAATTAAATATATATTGAGCTTGCTTACATTTTTTCTTTTAAAACTTATTAAATTACATGTATTCATAAGCACTTTGACTAGTAGAGCGTTTCAAAGGAACAGACAGAGTTATCGATGGCGAGGTAAGGAACTGCATTTCATTATATAAGTTCATTACGGTAGGTAACTCATTTCTATTTATGCGGTTTTGGTATTTGCATTGCTTCTTGATGCATGCATAACAGCCCATTTTTCATGCCGTGCGTCGATGCGTCAGCAATAAAATACACAAGAAACAAAGATAAGCGCTACTTAAATGTTTTTATTCAATTAAGGGTTGCGCCTGACAAAAGTGCTATTACCTAACTGCATCTCAAATAATAATATTTCATATCGTTGCATCTTACAACAACAAAAACAAAATTGTCAAGGTTTGTCCTGAAAATCAGTATCTGTAAATCACTCTCTTAAGTACGAATTGCGGCTAAAAACAGGAATTATCTATTTAACCACACATGAAAGTGTATTATAGGAAAGTATGAAAAATGAGTCGATAAGAACGTGTCTACCAGCGCCCCATTTCCTTTCATCCCTTCAATTAAAGACAATCATAATCCATACATACACATATACCGTCTTAGTAATTACAAGATAATATTCGCGTAGGAAGTGTTTGGCGTAGGTTCGGCCAACATGCCTTCATTTTATCAAGTTAGTATCTTGGTTGCAGTTGAAGTGGTAGCATTATTGGTAAATTCCTACTAGACTAATCTTTTGCCATTAGTCATCCAATTTCATGGCATAAAGATGGACAAGTTTATTAGTCTTCTCCTGTTGTGTGCATGTCTTTTTGTGAATTCAGATCCTGGTCATAACCGCGTTTTAAATGGCTGGACAAGTGCGGTTGAAATTGCACCTTCCAGACCTTCCAGCCCTGCTAGAAATCAATTAACAATTTGGGCTAACAACATTACCTACTATTCACATTCAGGGCCTTCCAGGGCAACCAATTTACATGGAGTTCCCGTTCCCAGCTTAACAGCAAGTCAGGCAATTGGAACCCGAGGCCATTTACTAATGCAGGATTTTAATCTTATCGATAAGTTGGCGTCATTCAATCGAGAGCGTATACCCGAAAGGGTAGTACATGCAAAAGGCGCAGGAGCACATGGTTATTTTGTGGTGACTCATGATGTTAGCAAGTTTACCAAAGCTCGCTTTCTTAACGGAATAGGAAAGAAAACGAGAGTATTTGTAAGATACTCTACTGTAGGAGGTGAACTCGGAAGTGGTGACACGCTTATAGATCCGAACGGTTTTGCTTGCAAATTTTATACAGAAGATGGAAACTTTGACCTCGTTGGCAATAACATTGAAGTATTCCCTATTCGGGATCCAATGCTATTCAGTGATCTGAACCGCTCACGCAAAAGGAATCCTCAAACAAACATCCGGGATCCGAACATGTGGTGGGATTTTGTGTCCCTTCGAGGTGAGACAACACTTCACACAATGCATCTTTTTTCAGATATTGGAAGATCTGACGGTTTTCGGAGAATGGATGGGTTTGGTGTTCATGCTTTCAAGCTGGTCAATGAAGACAATGACGTTATATTTGCAAAGTTTCATTTAAAAACAAATCAGCCCGGTCCAGCACTCACTTTCCAAGAAGCTGCTGAACTAGTTGGCACCAATCCAGAGTACAAAACAGAAGATTTGTATAACGCCATTGTACGAGGCGAATTTCCAAGTTGGACGCTTGCTATTCAGGTGATGACTGTGGAACAAGCCAAGAAATATCCATACAACCCCTTTGACATAACGCGCACATGGAGGTTGGAAGACTTTCCATTGATTCCAGTTGGAAAAATGATACTTAATCGTAATCCTTCCAACTACTTTGCGGAAGTAGAACAATCAGCATTTGCTCCTTCCAACATGGTTCCAGGCATTGAACCTAGCCCGGACAGAATGCTAGCAGCGCGATTGTTCGCTTATCAAGGTTATATCTACATACAAATACACGTATTATTCGAAAATCGGATTCTGTAGTTTTAAAGTGTTTCATTGTGCCCCAATAGACGCACAAAGATACAGATTGGGAACAAATCATGCGATGCTGCCAATCAACAGACCTGATGTAAGACAGTAAAATAGTAATCTGGACATTTGATACTGGATATCTAATGTAGTATTTGAATTAATATTTTAATTCAGGTGCCAGTAAATTCATATGCAAGAGATGGACAGGCTTGTTTTTATCATGCCAATGGAAATCCAAATTATTTTCCAAACAGGTACGATACAAAAATCGTTTTCAGAAACTTTTCCGATCAATTGTAAAATTATTATTTTAATACATTCCAAATAGTTTTGGGGGAAGCGTTGCGGATACCAAAAGAGCCGGTCAAGTCAGTTTTGGTGTAGAAGGCATTGTGGACAGATATGATATTCCGGAAGACGAGCATATTGACGCAAGACTGTTCCTGGAACGAGATGTGGATTCAGCACATAGAAAACGTTTAGTTGCCAGCATTGCTGACCGTTTGAAAGAGGCAAAACAGGAAATCAGAGAGAGAGCGTTGAGAAATAACTTTTATCCCATTTCAACAAAGTTTGGGGATGAGATTAGGGCAGAAGTTGAAAGGCAGTTGCTGCAGCAAAATAACAATAACCGGGGAAGAGGAAATCATAAAGCGAGTAGGAATACACGAATTGAGCATGATGACTACTAACTTTCAAAAAGACTTTTGTACAAGTTATTTATATCTAGGTTACTATATACGTTCTAGCTATACTATTTATTGCGCGTTTAAATCTGGTAGTTGATAAGGTAATAATTGATTCTGTCCCGAGTGCTCGATTGTTATTAAGTCAAAGTCGTGACACAAAATCGCAAATGTTTTAATAAACACTGATTATGCTGTCAACGTCGTGACAATGGCAGGTCTCATTTTTTTAAGCTGTCATAAAATCTCCTAATATAAGAGTGTCGGAGAATGACATAAATACCAACATGAATTAAACATTTCATCATATTTTTTCTCGGTATTCTTGTAACGCTCACGCAACACGCAATGTGTCATAAAATAATGTCTGAAAGTGTCACAAAATGAATATGATCGCGCCTGAAAACAATGTACCTAAGTTGCTATGTGTTAAATAAATCGTATTCAGTCAGACAAAATGTTTAATTATTGCTGTATTCAAACGTGGATCTATCAGTTTTTGCAGCATTTCCCCCCAAACTAGCATGCACCACTATAAAAGATGTTGCTTTAAAATAATGTATTGCCTATACTTTTTTCTATCATACTCTGTACATTTAACATTATACTTCTGGAATTTGGAATCTGTTTAAGTATCAGCAATAAGCAGTATAAGCACAATAATTAAAGTAGTACCTGTAGCATAACATACCTCACCCTTACTCAAATCATGCTCACTAGGCTCACTTCCATTAATAGGATTGGCCGTTTGACTCTCTTCATTTAGTAAACCACATAAACCAGTAATGGTTTTCATAATCTTGAAAATCTAAATTATTAATAATTACTTACTTCCAACCTCACAACACGGTCTGTCTGTAATAGGTATATGTTTTGGCATTTGCATATTAATTCATGTTATGTTTCAAGTGGGTTAAAATATACATGTACTGTTCCTGGAGGAGCAAAAAGATTAAGCTGATCAGTTAAAGTAGTCAATTTAAGTATTCTGTTACTATTTATAGTGCATATATTTATAAATGTATGCATAAACGCATTTTTGTCTAGCTGCCAACACTTCTATATATCTACTATAATATATTCTATTGATGCAGTGCAGTTTAATTGCAGCTAGTGCATTAACGTGTTACCTAAATTTTGTACAAGATGACTTTCCGACAAGTTTTAAGAAAACTAAGTAAAGCAGAACATAAGAAAAGTTTAATAATTTCAGGTCGCAGATGATGTTTTGATTATATCTCATTACATAAAATATGAGCAGTAACACAAATTAAAACAAGCATTATATAAAATTTGCATTATATAGGTATATCTAATTTTGTAGAATGGGTTTTCTGCTCATTGTGATTTTATGAGTCCTTCGAACTCATTCATGCCCAAAACTAAAATTGTAAGATATTTGCAAATCCCTAGCTTATGTAAATGTCACCCTATAAGTAAATTGGAGGTAGCGTCAAATAAAATATCCGGTACATACGTAAACTTCAATGAATCTGGCTTGTTCCGGTTCCCCACGTTCTAGTTACTCTGAACTGTTGCATCATTAACTGATTGAAAAAGTTCAAAAGTGTCACTTGAAAGTAAAATGTTTCAATATACAACCTATTACTTACGTGCGTAAGCAACTATGAGCAGCATAAAGTCCAAAATTAACCTAATTTTACATATTGTGCAAATAAAACTCGCCATGCTTCTGTCAATTTTCGAATCCACATATAAAAGCACTTGACACCTGTCGACTATGCTGTCTCGATGTTATCTACATGAACTGATTGTTCGTCAAAGTTTTGTTTTAATGTTGAATGTGGATACAGTAATGTAAACACGCATAAACACTCCATGAATTTCAGAATGGCAGAGGGTTAGTGGCATTTTTAGGTGCTATCAAATATTATTTATAATCTTATTATGTTTACAGCGTAATAATATGGCTTATGTAAAATGCTTTTTACACTTGATGAAAACAATTAGGTACATATACAATTTCCAGATCTCAAATATGGAAATTCTTTCGACACAAAATCCTATTTTTACCTTCCTGAGAATGGAACGGGGAATTCCTTCCTGTCAACCCACTTTTGGGAAATCCCTGCATTGTATCGTACTGTTCCTACCCACCCCAATCCCAATAGATGATAGAACCGTAATTTACCCAATATTTTCTTGCGGTTTTAAATACATGGTACAATCCTTGAAACGCCGTTGTTGAAAGAGTTTTCACATCAGGTTGGCAGGTTAAAATAATAGTACGCATGCATGCATCTATTCCCTTGACTATTGTTCTTTCGTTTAACGACTTCAATCCACTATTCTAACGAAGCGCTATCTTAAAATTGTAATGATGAGATTGAAGAGTACCTAAGCGCGTTGATTAAAAAAGCCCGTTATCAGGAGCAGTATTGACGTACCAGAGCAGTTTTAGCATTTGGTTATATTTACGCGTTCGACCTTGTGCACGCCAGAAGCTCATCATCACCAGCATTAACAGCAAAACAAAGTAAATCCGCCCTTAATTTTGGAGGTAAGGTGAACGAAACAGATTTTTAGTTTGTCTTGCATGAGTTCAGTTGGCTCATATCATTCATTCCATCGGAATTAGGTTTTGAGTTGCAGAGGCGGCTGGGTTGGTAAATCTTGGAGGAAATATAATTTCCTATATCTGACTTTTGTGTAACACGTAGTCGTTAAGTGTCCTATATGTACCTATGTCTAACATCATGGGAAAACTAACGTTTGCGTCTATCTTACTGTGTTGCTGTGTCCTACCTCAATATGCAACAGGAAATCCACCACGGGGTAATTTGAAACATTTTTGCACATTTACTAATTTATAAATTCGGTTTATTTGAGAAAATGCGAAGACTATGCAGTTAGTGGAGTAAGAAAATTAGCCATGTATCATCCACCCAAGAAAGCATCCCACCCAGTTCAAATAATATTGTAAGAGAGATATTAATCAATCTTACATATAGGTGAATTTTACAATTCTCTTGTTGTACACATTCCATATCAAATTATCAATATCATTCTAAGAATTGCATAGCACACACAAAACACAATTTTAAAAGTGCAGCTTGTACTATTTTTGGCAACGCAAGAAAACTGTAGGACTAAAACATTTTCTTGTATTTTAATGAAAAGGAAGTCAACCATTATCTAGTTCACCATGTTTGGAATTTAGTTATCGTTGTAGATCGTTTATCCTACATGCATGCGTCTCTCTCTAAACTTCTGCGTTGAGGTTATAGTACATTAAATCTGATCCTGCATGCTACTTGTTCTCCTTGGACTAGGGTCTTCTGCGCCTTCATCCCCAGCGAATCACCAACTGGAGCACTGGCAAGCTGCAACAATTCAAAATGGCAAAGGCCCTGCCGTAGCCACAAATCTTCATGGGCGCCCACTACCAAGCATGAGTGCCAGTCAGGCTTTGGGTACAAGAGGACAAGTGCTCATGCAAGATTTCATCCTTATTGAAAAACTTGCTTCGTTTAACAGAGAGCGTATTCCAGAACGTGTAGTCCACGCGAAGGGTGCCGGGGCACTCGGAGAATTCGAAGTTACTAATGATATTAGTTCCTACACTAGAGCCAAGTTCCTCAATGGTATCGGCAAGAAGACACCTGTAGCGGTGAGATTTTCAACCGTAGGTAAGAAGATAAGATTTATTAGATTAACGTGTTTACAGGCCTGCTGACAAGTCTGCCGAGGCAGGCTGGTCTATCAATCAATACATATACTGTTTTTAAATTATTCAAATATAATTTAGGTGGTGAAATGGGAACACCTGACACTGCACTTGACCCGCACGGGTTTGCTGTGAAATTCTATACAGAAGATGGAAACCATGATTTAGTTGGAAACAATATAGAATCCTTCCCCATCAGAGACCCTATGCTTTTTGCTGACTTGAACAGGTCTAGGAAAAGGAACCCAGTAACTCATCTCAAGGTATGCATGCCCTATATTTTAAAGTTTGTCCTATAATTTAAGATGAGAAAGCTTGTCCGGGTGGCACCGGTGCAATTCGTCTAATAAGGAATTCAAAAACTTTGTCTCACAGTGCCCCAGCACAAAAATTTAATAAAAAATATATAATAATTAGTCCTAATAGTCCTATATTTTTTTCTGAGTAGGATGCCAATATGTGGTGGGATTTTGTGTCCCTTCGTCCTGAGACAACTATGCACACAATGCACCTGTTCTCAGACCAAGGACGCCCTGATGGGTACAGAAGAATGAACGGTTCCAGTGTACACGCTTACAAGTTGGTCAACGCAAATGGCAAAAGCGTTTTTGCAAAGTTTCACTGGCAAACTCTTCAAAATGGTCCAGCACTTACTTTCCAGAAAGCAGCAGAACTAGCTGGAAGCAACCCGGAATATAAGACTCAAGATCTGTATGATGCCATTGCTAGACAAGAGTATCCCGTGTGGGAACTCTATATCCAAGTGATGACCGAAGAAGAAGTGGTTGATGCTGAATTCAACCCATTCGACATTACACGCATGTGGCGTAAAGATAAAATCCCTTTGATTCCAGTGGGGAAAATGACACTGAATAGAAATCCTGCCAACTTTTACGCTGAAATAGAACAAGCTGCCTTTGCTCCTTCCAACATGGTCCCAGGAATTGAACCTAGCCCGGACAGAATGTTAGCAGGAAGGCTCTTTGCGTATCAAGGTTGGATATTACAACATTTATCAATACATTTCCAGATAATGATTTTGTAACTAAAACTTGTCTTATTGTGCCCCAATAGACGCCCAAAGGTATCGGCTTGGAGTTAATCATGCGATGCTTCCAATTAACAGACCTTTAAATCCAGTAAACACATACGTTCGTGATGGACAAGCTTGCTATGGAGATAATGGACAGGTAGCATTCATGCGTTCTTTATTGACGCATTATGATTAACAATTATTACAAATTCTAATTTGATGTTTCAAGTACCTATGCTTTTTTCTGCTCCTAGGGTTACCCCAATTATTTTCCAAACAGTTTCTCCGGGCACTACCCAGACCCTGTTGGAGCCGGAAGTCCTAACTTCACCATTGAAGGAGTCGTGGACAGATATGACGTTCCAGAGAATGAACATCACGATGCAAAATTGTTCGTGGAGCTGGATGTCGATCCAGAACAAAAAATAAGAATGATTGACGCGCTTGCTGACCATTTGAAAAAAGCTAACCCAGAAATTAGAGAACGTGTTCTTCAAGTCATTATGTACCCGATCTCAACAGAGTTTGGAGATTTGGTGAGGAATGCGGTAGATCAAGCTTTAAAACAATAAATGAACAGATTTATATGTTTTAAAAACTTAAATTATTTACGTATCTATTAAATTACATGTTTAGTCATATTTAAAAGAATTCTGTGGTATTTAAGCAAACACCAGTCCTATAGTCAATAAAAATTCATTAAGTTTTACAAATCAGCTACAAGATAAGTTGGCCATTTGATATTTTCTGTTTCATCCTAAATATGCATCAAATGCAGTCCTGACTTGACTAATTATAATTATTAACTAATTCTCACAAATTAGTAAGTAATGAAGCATTCATCCAAAGTGTGCGCATTCAGTTTTCCTAAATCCCTGTAGCATAAGATTGTCATTGATAATTTGACGTAACAAGGTATAACTCGATGCGCATAAACTGATTACCAAGGTCATGTCTGAAATTGCACCCGTGCTCAAATTGAACATTGACACATTTCTATAATATAGTATTTATTTAGACAAAGCATGCCTAACAACGAAACTATTAGTCTGTTGATCTAGTGTTATTGAATTTAGCATTGGCAGATGACATGCGGTTACCACGGGCAATGTCAACCTATGATAACATTTTTTACTATGACAAGCCAGTAAACAATTTTAGCCTTCTACTATTTTGAAACCTAGGTACATATAGTAGTATCATGATAGTATTCATTGCAATGTATGAAGTTCTGTTGAAGAATGAAATGTTTTTTTTTACATTTTCGGAAGAATTGAACTGTTGTTATTGGCTTGGATTTAAGAATCGATTTAAAAAATAAAACAAAAAATATCATACTTAATTGACAGTACTTGAATTAGCATAGCTTTATTGTTGGCAATCTTCAGGTCACGTAATTAAAAGAACTCTGCTGCTTTTTTAATTATTTCCTTTCCAACAGTTTCATACTGTTTTCCTTCGTCCAGATACTCTGGAGTAAATTCCCTATAAGCCATACATATCCTTCTGGAAGTGAT
Organism: Entomobrya proxima; assembly: GCA_029691765.1. Lineage (NCBI taxonomy): Eukaryota > Metazoa > Arthropoda > Collembola > Entomobryomorpha > Entomobryidae > Entomobrya > Entomobrya proxima. Next base: position 26,878,207 of record CM056170.1, on the reverse strand, counting down.
GTCTTTCCTAAGTACACAATGTTCCCATGCATAACGTGCTGGACCGTACAAAACCAAAAGGGAACGCCGGGGCATTGGAATGCGAATGATTGGAAAGGATGTTTTATTTTCTTGTGCTTGGGGAGTCGTCGATGCTGAATTGCTAGTGTTATAATGATAGTCCAAATTATATTTCTGATTCGTTCCATTGTACTTGTTCATCGTCAGAACTGATGACGATAGCAAACTCACAGACACCACTCGTTCACCCCAAACCCAACAGTCATCAATATGGGGGTCAATACATGCCCCGGTTTCAGGTCTATACTCAATCGCACATTGTTCAATTGTAATAAAGTCACTAAGAATTGGCACTTCCCTGAGTTTCTTCTGGAAACGCTCACTAAACAAGGGGAAACCGTTGAAAGACTTGCCCGAAATTTTCTTCTTCTTGAAGTTTGTCTTGGGACCAAAGTTCTAGACAATAAAAGCAACCGAAACAAAGATTTGTAAACATTTTCATTTCAGAACAAACTTATCAAGTCAAATTCAAACCTGTTTCCTTCTTCCACTTTGCGACAAATCCCATTCCATCGCATCACAACCCTTGACCATCTCCGCTTCTTCATCCTCACTTAGAAAATCCGTTTGAAGGTAAACTCCCAAAAATGGGAATCCTCCAGTGTCTATCCCTCTATGATTTGGATGTTCTTTCCACACATCTTCTCCTGGCCAAGCTTTGTCCCCACACAAGTGACAAAATTCCAGCGATTCCTACCAACAAAAACAATTACAATTAAACCTACAAGCTTTCAAATGCAATTAGTAAGCCATTCTCAATAAAATTAACAACCTTCAAAGACTCTTTATCCGGTTCACAGTTCACTTTGTCGAGCCCCAAATCTACTTCACAGATAAGGCAGGTACGGATGCCTTTACAGCCACAGGGACGGGGTTTAAACATAATTGCTACTGACAACTAATCACAAGTTAACGAATCAATCAACTTTAATCAATCTAGTCGCAGATGGACATCTCACCGGAACAGTTCAGAGTGTTCACAGAAAGCATGAGCACAAACACCACTCAGCTGTTGATGCTGCTGCTGCTCTCCACGCTCTTCTGTTGTGCTGCTATTGCTCGTGTTTGTTGATGCTGAGCCAAAGGAGACATCAGTTCCACATTCCTCCAAAAACCGATGAAACCGACAAAGAACCGAATACTTTGTTCAAGACGCTTTGTAAGGAAAGCAAAGATGGAGCTTGTAACAGAACTTGGAAATCATTTCCAACTTTGTTTGCACGTGCAGTCCAGGACTGCCAGTCTTTTGATATTAATAAAGTCAGCATTAGAAAATGTCTTTTGTAATATTGTCACTTGTCAGTCCTGTATAAAATCATGAGAGATAGGGGATTTTTTTATACTGCTTCGGATTTAATTAAAGATAAGCCATTTCATATTGATTAGTCAAACTTATTACAGACAAATGGCAAAGTAATAAGGTCAACTTTCGAAAAATAACAAGCACAAACTGACTTAATATAGAATTTATTTTGCTCATCCCTCCAGTTCCTCCTCAACCGATTCTGTTTTCTGGTATCGAGGTGGTGGTGGCTTGCAAAGCAAAAAGTAGGGGATGAGCAAAGTACTGGGAAAATGATGGTTTACTAGAACAGTGCTGCAGCATATACTACGCACAAGTTAAAAGGAATCTCATCTTCATCTGTTTCAATGATTACTTTCTTTTACTACCACATCATTCTTTTTATCTCTCCACAGAAATTTACTTTCCCCCGATTTCTATTTTGTACTATTATATAACTTATAACTATAACTACTTAGGTACATATTGTTATATGCTCAAACCCCACAAATGAACTTTTTGCGTAGCAGCATTTGATATTCTTTCATGCTTTTTTACTCAAACCTAAGAACGCAAACTTAATTTTTTCGACTTTCTATGCATGCTCTCCCGGAAAAAGTCAGATTCTATGAAAAATGCAGGTTTTTCTAGTGCATACTAGTAATGATGAATTCTACGTTCTTACCTTTCACACAGTAGACAACATAATGTAATAGTATTATCATTCTTCCTGTTATTGCACCTGGTAGGAGAAAGTTCTTGCGTAATACTAGTTCGTAAAGAATCTTTCTTCACCTCTCATATAAATAGCTAAGGATAAATTTCTGTGTAATAATATTGCTGAGTTTGCCAAATCGATGGTTACTTTTCGATTTGTGCTTTATGAAAATCTCTGTATTGCGATAGGTGCTATATGACTTTTCTCAGAAATTACGATAGGTGCTATATGACTTTTCTCACAAATTTCGATAGGTGCCATATGAAATTTTGGGGCGAAATGAGATAAGCTATAGAAAAAATCCGCGAGAAAATTACGCTCATTTTGGTACCAAAATCTCATATCACCCCAAAAATGCATATGGCACCTATCGAAATTTGTGAGAAAAGTCATATAGCACCTATCGTAATTTATGAGAAAAGTCATATAGCACCTATCGCAATACAGAGATTTTCATAAAGCACAAATCGAAAAGTAACCATCGAAATGAAAACACATCAGACAAAAAAAGATGATCATGATAAAATCTTGGAACGAGTATGTAATAATGTACAATTTTGGAAGCTTCCTGTTTTCACTAGTAGGAAGTTGTAAGCACCACCAAGAATAAAGTCGAAAGGCAAGAGGAATTTGAATTCATTAACATTTGATAAGGTTCACCAGACAACGAAAAGAAAGTTTGGAGTACTGCGTTCAGTACATTCTCTTTATATGGCTGTCATGGAAAAAATTCGTTAGTTTCAACAATATTTTATTATTCCACCGGATGTATCTTCTTTCTGAAACGTACACATGGAAATCGTAAAAAACGGAAAGAGAAAAATGTCTACAAGACATAGGGAGAAGAATTTAGTGTATAGAAAATAATGGACAATAAAATTTTAAGTAATTCCGTTCCTTATAGAAAGTATAGCTACATAATGTGCGTATTGTTGTAAACTGTAGAGTTGTGATTAGACTTTGCGAGCTGGATTATTGTAGGATAAAATGGGAACGGAAGTGAGGATAATTTAATGATGCTTAGAGTTTCCGTTTTCTGTCAAATATTTTTTATTTAATGCAAACATGATAAAAGATAAAATTTTGTACAGGTACCTTACGCTATGATCAACATGGTAGGATTATATTACAAAGTTAAATTAAAATGCGATTTTTCCTTCTTGTCAAAATCTGTACTGGCTCTATTTTCCATATCACCAAAAGTTCCCATTGTTGTTATTGTTGTTACCTTTGCCCTTGTTTTTGTTCTTGTTCTTATTCTTGTCTTTCTTTCCTCCACCACCCCTACCATTATTCCAGTTGTTAAAGTTTCCAAAGAATCCCGGTCTGTTATTACCGTTGCCATTTCCCTTTCCATCCTTATTCTTTGACTTTAAGCCACGTGCCTGGCGTGTCAGAACTTCTGTCGGTGCAGAGGGTGCAACTGGTGCAATGGTAGTTGTTGTTGGCTTTTCTGTAGTTGTGGGGTCTGTTTTCGCAGCCTCAGTGGTTGTAGTTGTGCTGTTGTCACTAACGACAGTTTCATTAGCAGCAGCTACTGGCAATGCTGTGGAGTTTTCCACAACAACAACTGGATCCAGTAAACTGGCCACATCTCCACCGGCGGGGTGAACGGTGATTTCCAAAGTGGAGTTGCTAGTGTCACTACTGTTACTGCTCGAGTTGTTACGGTGACATTCTGGATCTTCATTAGGATCTTCCTTTAGCAGTCCCGCTCCCGGACGAAATATAGAAGTTACAGAATTCTACATAGAGAATAATGGAGAGAAAGGAACGAGTTAGTCATTTTGGTAATCCAAAAATAGATTTGTTTGGGGATTTTATGCCTGACAAACTAGTCCCAGCCGCCATTATATTTTTAGCTATTTTCCCGGAAAATGAAAGCCAAACTGTCAAACATGTCACTTGATAATGCTTAAATATACTTTTTGCAGGAGAAAATGCTTAGAAGAAATCCCTACAATTCTGATGAATTAGACATAAGAAAACAGGAAAAGTAAAACTAACGCAAAGAAATAATCAAAGAAATGGAAGCATTGTACATAAAAGCAAAAGAATTATTAGGGGACTAATACATTATATATGATTCACGTGCCTTTATGGTAGTCAATGCTCCCACAATACTCTCCGATATTTTTTCCAACGCAGTTCCAGGGGGTAGATCATTCTGAAAGAGAACATAAAACTCATTCGTCTTGTTGTATAAAACGTCAATATTATATGACCTCTGTTTGGGTTCGCATACAAATACCATATCCATACCACATCGTAAAGGCACATTACGCAAGCACGTCTTATTGTACTAACCTTGACTTCTGGTTCAGAAGAAACGTTTCCTTGATTGGCTCTCCTTACATGATCGGTCAACGGACATGGGCGCTTTGTAGTAGTATTTGAGTTGCTAGCATTATTGTTGCTTGGTGCGGACACTGGTGTAACCATTTTCTCCTCTGGAATGACCTCTCGAACAATCAGAAAACTAGCGTTGGTGTCCTTTTTGTCACCCTTTTTCCGCTTTTTGCTCTCTTTCTTATCATCATCATCGTCGTCGTCGTCATCATCGTCATCATCCCGATCATCGTCGTCGTCATCATCATCATCATCATCCTTGTGGTGGTGCTTTTTCTTCGGCTTTGACGTGCTAGCAATCCCATTTTGATCGGTATTACTACCATTATCATCCGGTATCACGGATGGTGGCAGCTCTGACAAAGTAGCAATTGTCGTGCTGCTATCGATGAGGCTGTCGCCGCTACTAGCGTTAATAGCGCTGCTGCTGGTACTGATGACGGGAGCTATGGAACTTATGGAAGTATGGTCGGTGGTCGTAACCGGAGCCGGAGATGAAGAGGGATTATGATCATCGGTGATGTTGCTCATGTTGATGGCTTCATTTGAAACGTTACTGGAATCAACAATGATGATTCCGTCCGTCGTCGGTGTTGCCACTGTGGAGGTAACATCCCCAACACCACTCACGCTGGCCGCTAAGCAAGAGTGGTGGTGAAGACGATTTGTAACGCTGATGAGAAACAGAAGGACAGCGAACGGTCCCATGATGATCCTTTTCATAATATTTTCTCTCTGCAGTGCAAAAAACAAGTCCTTGATGCCACCAGAAAAAAAGTAAAAAGGAGAAAAACGTAATAATTTTCTCTCGTTCTTGTTCGCCCCCTTTTTTACAGTCTCAGCGGACAGCCAGTCAACTTACTTTTTCTTCTCGGGTGAAAGTGATCACCACCACGGAAAAAAAGTGTACAGGAGGAGCACACAGCCTCTGCGACTGGGAAGAAAAAGAAAAATGAAAATACATAAATATAAAAAAGTAGTTATTGCTTAACGAAAATAAGAAAAGATGATCACGCTTTCCCCTCTGCAAAAAATAGCATCATGCATTGCATCGTCGCATCTTTTTCCATCCACTTCATCTTCTATTGCCATACTTTCTCTTTCCTTTTACTTTGCACACTAAACCTATTAGTCTTACATGCTTACGCAGAGAGGCTGCAGAAAAATAAGATGAAAAAGAAAAACTTACTTTTTTTTACTATGGCTCGCTTGCTACGTGGCAATAATGTGATGTGAAAGAAAGCCCACAAGTATTTTCTCTATTTTTTCCCTTCTACTTGTTCCCAATACTCTATTTTCACTTTTTTATTTCTTTTTATTTTTCTTAGTCTTCTTCTCACTCTACTTTTTCTTGTTCCTCTTCACTAGTTCTTATATGTCGGAGAGAGAAATATATATAGTGAAACCGTTTGGTTTCTCGAGTTTTGTTTCTTGGTCTCACACAGTTCACTTTTGAGACTGGCACTCAAGGGTTTTTTACTCGTAAAACTCTACACACACTGCTAATACTGCTACTTGTACAACTATACTATTGGTGATAGAGCCAAGGGTAAGTTCAACAAAGTACACACTACAACAATCCAGCAGAAAACCAATACATGAGCAATGTGCCTATTTGTCTTTTTTCTAACACGTTCTCTTTTTTTCTTATAATCTTATTTCCACCATGCTTCCTTCTAGTCTACACGATACATGCTTTCTCTTCCCCTTTAAGAATGTGGATTCTATATAGTCTATGTGTGTCTATGTGTGTATGTGTGTGTGGCGATGATGAGACAAAAGAAATGAAATTGTTTCCGACGGCTGAGCTCACTCAGCTTTCACACTCAATTCTCTGTAGACAAATGGCAATACTACTCCTCTGCTATTATCTCCTCTTTCCCAACAACGAAACCGACAACCCAACTACTACTACTACTTTGGCAATTGCTACACACATTCACATTCGAAAAAAGATGAAGTGAGAAAGAAACCAGAAAAAACAAGAACCAATATCACATGATCACACTCTAAACTATTTTAGTCTCTTTTTGTCCAAAGGAGAAACTAGATACATATATACGAGTTTGCCCGTTGTCAATTTTTTACTCGGTTCACTAACATCAGCCTAGTTTCCTCATCTAGTTTTCTCCGACTGATTTCTAATCACAGCTCAGTCCTCTCATTTATATATGAGCAGTGTGCCTAACCAACCGCATCGGCTATTGTTGTTGTTACTAATGCATTAGTAGCAGAGTACACATCACCTTTTAAAATGTCCATTATACCCTTTTGCGCCCTAATTTCATCAGAAAGAAAATAAATCCAGCGACAAGAAAGGTGGCAGGTATTTTTTCATCTTCCTGGTTTTTTTCCTTTCCAGTAGAATCTCCCTAGAATAGGTGTGAGGAAGATGCTCATGATCATATCAGCAGCTGCTGAAGCATTTATCCCAAAAAAATCATCATCAGCTACTGCCAACGTGACTCACTTGACTCTTTTAGCATTGAACATCAATCCCATTTCCCTTTTTTCGTTGTTGTTTACTCTAGTTTCTTTCTTGATCCTCTTACACAACCATTTCCTTCTGTAAATATATTCCCTTTGAAGTTTATTGGATGCATTATAAAACAAGGTTGCTGTTTTCATGTGGCAGCACGTAAAAACCCATCGTCCTATAACTACACCTTACTATAAACCTAATATAAATAACCTTATACACCTTTCTTCTTGTCCATTATCATCCTCATCATTCTTCCTTTCTGAATTCTTCATCTCATGTCACTTTCAAAACAAAAATCGGTCATCAGACACCACCGTCTTGTTGAGCTTGTTTCCATCATCTCTCGTTTCTATCTCAGGGTTCAGCATCTTCATGGCCTGTTTCTTTGTCTTTTATTCCCCTTTCCTAGAACACTAAATAAAAGAGGAACTCACTTTTTAAGTGGATACGCTTCAATGAATATTACCTTCTAGACGAAGAAAACCTTTTGAAGATGCTGGTGATCCCTTCCTTCCAGCTATTAAAGCCAAAACATGTAAAAGAGCATAACATTTTAGGTACCCTTTTTTGTCCTGTAGGTAATATTATTTCGTTCATTTTCATGATGCACTACTAGTAAAAAGATGAGGAAGTTGGAAAAGGGGAAATCCCTACAAGGACAAGCAATACAACGTCTTTTTTCTGCCTTGTCATCATAATACCTACTGCTTATCATCTCCGCATAGCTTTTAGGTAGGTTGCGTCAGTTTGCCTCTCTACACTCTTGTGTTTCTTTGTTCTTTATTTTCGGCAAAGCAGAAGCAGCAGAAAATTGCATTTTCCTGAACGTTTGAACAAGGTATTTAGAGTGGAGGAAAGAAGAAGACCAGAAGCTCTCCTGAACTGAGGTCTGAGATTTCATCAAGATTTCCAGCTAGTCACGTACAATTCCCTTTTGTCATGTCAGCTATGTGTGTAGGTATGTGCTGCTGCTGGATGATATTACTCGAAATAAAAAAAGATATGCATTTTTGTATGCATTTTTAGGTCAGCCAAAACATAAAAGGAGGAAAAGAGGAGTGCATGGTTGAGTTGTTCCAATTCCAGAGATTACACCAAATATCATGAATACAAAAAAGAAAAACACCAAATAGTAAGAGGCATGAGGTGCAGCTCTGTACCCAGATCGGGACTTACAGAAAATCAGAGGAAAAGTGACACGGGATATAAATAAAAATGACAAATTTTGATGTGTGTTCCCATGCATTACATATTATACGTATATATTTTTCCAGATGCATCTCGCCAGTACTTTGTATACTGAATAATATTTAGATAAAAAAGAAAAAATGTGATCAGTTAGGAAAAAGAGCGCACACGGGAGGTCTACCGCCACCATCCAGTGGATAAGATTGATCGAGGTCGAGTAGCGAAATAGCACGTGAAGCAAACTGATGACGATGGGAATACGCCACCATTTTTAAGACTCAAGTCATGTAAAGTTATTGCAGATATCCGGAAAAAGAATAATGTCTTGTCGTCGTCTTGTCATTTGTATGGAATAACTTTTTTCAGCAACCAGGGCGTGCTTTGTCATCATATGATTGTAATATAGTGTGCGTGCAGTTATGGAACATGCAGACTTTACGTGGATATTGTACTTGCACTATTGCAGTACAGTACGTGGATTTTAGTACAGATGTTTTATGAATAAATATGGATCATTGGTAAGATGATGACTTTTATTTCAAAAGGAAACAGGAACGCTACTATTATGGGTGAAGGCTACAATGCCTTTGTGATGATTTGGAAAAAAACGGTTGCTTTTGATGACAAAGTTGACCTTGAAAAATGTAAGCTGCCTTTTGGTTTAAAAAGATTCCTGCCGTGTTGCTACGTTTGTGTTGTGGATTGAGTCTTTCTTCAGCAAAGAACTAAAAGGGTGAGCATAGAGAGGCTAAAGTGACGAGGTCATTTATTCAATGTCAGTTCAACTCATGACTCTTTTTCATCTCTACGCTTAAGACAAGGTATGCAAAGCAAAGTCCACCAGGGAACAAGAACGTAACAGTTGAAAAAGGACTGTACTCTAGAAAACTTTAGATGTAAAGAAAAAGGGTATATAAATTGAAGTTGAAAAATGGAATAATGTGGTGCAAGTGCAAAGGAAGATTCTAACGTTATAGAACCTCGCTTTGATGTCACTATGTCATATACTGCCATTTCATATACTGTTGAAGTAGTAAGTAAATGTTCTACTTAGCACCTTTAGAAATATCTCATCATTACGATTCTGTAAAAAATCGTTCTCCACTTACTAGTCATTTTAAAATTATAATGTAGGCCACCACATCATGTCACGTGTCACTTTTAAAATTTTATATAATTTGGAAATAAAAGCTTCTGCTTTGTCCTAATATGCCCAAAGACTTTGAAAGAAATAAAGAATAGGTCAAAACCCGTTTCACTTCCTGGTTGTGCAGGAATTCCTGCATTAATGCTTTGCTTCAAGTCAACTAGGCCATCTAATGATGTTCATGTCATTGATCATATTAAAATATCCTTCAAAAATAATTATATTAAGTATGTGACAAAGCTTTTAAGCCACTAAGGAATGACATCAGGAGAAAGGAAATTCACAACCCAATACTTGCTAGGGTCTCCTCTTGTCTCGATGGACTACTCGACAAAATCTGCAATATATTTTTTTGTTTAGGAGCCACCATTTCGTAAAAGAAAATATACGATCGCTTCAAGCAGGGCAAAATAAGAACAAAAAAGCCGGAGCCTTGTAAACTTCCACATAGCTGCTATCACCCTCCCCATCTCCACTCGCTCGTCCTCCGCCTGTCCCCATAGTCATCGTCACGCTATTAAATTACCAGTTTTCTCCTCAATGCTATTACATTCCTCTTTTTACTACTACTTACTCCCGCTTTTCTGTCTTTTCTTACTAGGTCGCTGGTTCATCCCTAAGTGCGTTGTTTGTTCGCATATCGCATTTTTTCTCTCCCTCTTCTTATTTTCGCTAGAGGCGAACCCATCAAGAGGAGAAAAGACCATAAAATGAAAGAAAGCGACAAACACAGTATGTTCCTATTGCGAATAAAATGTATGTCGTATCAGAGCCTGATGTGGTGGTAGTAGTGATCATGATCATCATGCTCTGATTCTCTCACGCTTAGCTAGCATTCCACCACCACCGCATCCAGCGACAGCAAAAGGAGAACTAGTACACGCTATTACTTTTCTGCTTTTACTTTTCTCTTTTTAAATAACTTATGGTGACAATAACAAGGACCAAGGACAACAACAGCAGAAAACACTTGCGTTGGCTCTGCTGATGCTACTGCTCTTGTTTCTTGGATATCTGCAAACCTTTCCCTTTTTAACAAGATGAGGTGTTATGGCTTTTGGCAGGAGGATCATCATCATGATCGCCACCACTAGAGTAGGACGAAGTATGCATTCGTGTGTGTATTATCTGTGTGTGTAGGTCCCATTTTCTACACAATGTTATATTACATGCTTGTCTTGTTCATAAATGTCGGTTGGATGAAGGAGACATGGAGTCCCTCTGGATTTCCCCGTTTTTTATGAGACCACTACTGCACACAACACGGAGACACACATACACTGGCTTAACTCCAATCCCCTCGGTGTCTCATCTCTCATTTTACCCCGGGTGACTTGCATTACTACACTAACCACCAGAACAGAACCTGGGTTAGTGATGATGACAGAGATGATAAAAAAGACAAAGAAAATTTTTGGTGGAATGAGAACTAGAGAAGGAAAGTGGTTTCCACGAACATTCCATTAGATTGGTGTACACAGAGAGACACCGGAACTCTGAGGAGGAGATGATGTCCTCCTCTGAGAACAAAAAGAATCCCAATATAATAAAAGCGGGTAACTTGCTTGGCACTAGTAATTCGGCTCAATAACTTTTACTTCCCTATATAGAAAAAGCGAAAAAGAGTGTTAGAGGCAGAAAAAAGTAGATCAGACTAGGTCACCCATGCAGAGCAAAGTAAAATGGATGGTGTAAAGTCAACAAAGAGAAAAAATAGCCATCAAAATCTACTAACCCTGTTGGATGTTTGCAGTTGTGGTAGTAAAAATGGGATTTTGTTGGGACGAGAAAAGGAAATTATGGTAGTGGGATTATTGGAAGGATGGCCTTGAAACCAAATAAAAAGAGGTATTGATGATGCGTGGCGTTGTTGATTACAGAACAAAATTGTTGATGTAGTACATACAGTGTGGATACGAGGCAAATCAGGGGAATTCCGGTTTTGTCCAGAAAACGAAATAGAGGACAGTTCCAGTTATGATACTTACTGTGGTACAAAATTGGAATAGGCAAGGAGCGTGTAATAATGTCATGTTGATGGCTTGCATGAGGAGTGAAAATTGGGATACCTAATATTGATTTTGAAATACCTACTTGCATTTTTTGTCACTTGACTATTTGAAGATGCAATATCAATCCCGCAGAGTGCACACAACTTGAGCATGGAATATTAGAGCACGTGTAAATTAAATGTCATTTTTTGCTTCACTGAAGTGGATTTTAAAATGCATGCCTTGAGCAATAAAGCAATCTTGAAAAATGGGAAGATGTATATTCCGTTAAAACTTGCTCATCCAACCTGATAAACGGATATGTTCCCATTTCCTTTCCAAGAAATAGTTCTAATGATAATGGGACGTGAACTGTTTGTTTTTCTGCAATTTTGCTAATGCTGCTGCTGTTGTGCAACCTTCACCTGGTTGACTTTTTGATGAGGGTAGCACTTTCTCCGAGGGATTTCACACCAAAATGACGGTAGTGCTGACAGGGCTGTCCAAGAACTTTACTTTTAGTTTGAGAAAAACAACAACAGAGAAAAACAAACAGATCTAGAACAACGGTGTGCCTATTTTGGAAAAAATTGTCACGTCAGCAGCAGCCTTTTTTCCCACGACGAGCGACACTAATATGTCAAGCCAATAAACAGGAAAAGTGCTGAAAATGATAACAGAAGGGAAGGTACAACAAATCTTATTTATTTTGCAGGATTTATTTTTACCCCGATACTAAGTTTGTACTAAAGGTTTTTACACTTTTGCTAAACATGTGACAATGAATGAGAGGAAATGGCGTTTTTCTTGCAATCAACGACAAATGTAAGGGGCTTCTGGGACAAGGTAAAAGTATTCTATTTTGTTGTTACACGCTGCACAACATATAAAATCCGTTTTTACTCGACTAGTAACACACACGTGCAAAAGTTACCTATATATTCCACATTTTAGTCTCTTTGATCTGCTTCAAGGACATCCCCAAATTGAGATGTACTATTTGGACTTGGACCTCGAGAACAATTTACAATACTAATACTACTATTGTCTATCAATTACAGTATGCCTTCCTGTTTAAAGAAGGGCTTCCTGTGAACAATCTGATAAGATACTGTGTTGCATGAACGAACATTGAAAACACTTTTCAACTTTTAAAAGTTGAAGGGAACAAAGCTTTTTTATTCATTTGACTTTGCTACAAAATCTCCCTACAATACAGTGACAAATGTGAGCTGCTAGCTACGGAGTGTAACTCTTGGAAAAATCTTTCCAATTAAAATGAAGGTATATGTTCTATTGGTTCTGACACTCCGTCGAATAATCTCGTCGACAGTAAACTGTATGACAAACCATTGACATTCCTTAAAAAAGAGATGGGGAACAATCAATCGGGATACTTTCTTCTGTGCATTGTACTTTCACCTCTTCGAGTTATCTCCCTGTAAATTCATTTTTCATGTTTATCTGTGATATAAAGGAAAACACTTCAAGCCAACTATCTCGTTCTGATATCTTCCTTCATGCTTCTAAAAGTCGACAGTTTTACACACTTTTTTTCTGGAGGCAGCCCTCTTTGTCCTACTTTTTGCGTTGTTGTGGCTGTGGTATTAGCTGTTGTTGTTGTGCAAAAAGTCACTTCAAACAGCAGCAGCGAGATACGATTAAGTACCTGAAACGACATTGTAACAAGGAGCTATCTTCTTCCCATTTTTCCAAAAAATAAGTATCAGGTAAACTTTGGGATAAGGTACAACGCAATTTAGGTATACCAGAATGTGCAGGTGTAACGCGATTATTATTAAGGCAAAAAGACATTAGATTGCATCCTATGTACTCAACAACAGCATTACATCACACCACAAATAACCCTGCATCGCTATAGCTCACTCTGATGCCGCCATATTACATAAAAAACGTCTAGTTTTTCTTCTTATAAAGCCGCAGCCTGGAGCTAATAAAGAAGGTAAAAGTAAAAAAGAGACTTTTACTGAATAAAACATGCATTCACGCGCAAAATAGGCGCAAAAAATTTGTAAGCCTCTTTATTTTGAAAAGAAAAACTACGTGCGAGTCGCTTTTGCAAGCAGGAGATAGAAGAGTCGGCGAACAACAAATCTTTTTTGACCGTTATAATGCGTCCTTGTACCGTTACAGGTAGGTACATTATATAGTGGCATCATCAACCACCACAGACCACAGTCAATCTTTTTAGATTTTATTTTCTACTTAATTTCGGAAACAGCCCCGAGTTAGAGAGTGAGAGTCCCCAATTTTGCTCCTGCTTTTCTGCTTTAGCGGATATTTGTGCCAGGGTACAGATTACCGACACGGGAAAAATCAATCCTTTATCTGCTATCCCATGTCGGCTTGGCCTTCCATTAAAACTTGTAGGTAGCGAGCAAGTCGGTTTACTTTTCTGCACATAATTTTGCCTGAAACAATTGATCCATTTTGTAGAGTAAAAAGTATTCCGCGAAACTGTTAAAACTACTATTAATGGTTTTGCTGCATTCAAACCCATAAGCTCCATCGGATTTATTTCTTTCATCTTTGCGTAATAAAAGAGAGGAATTAGCTGAATGTGTGGAGTAGTGAGACTAGGGCAAACAACTAGGTTCTATTTTTGCTCCGGGAAAACAATCGAAAGTTGTCATCATTTGTTATTGCACTTATATTACATCAAAAGGGGGAAGGATAATGGCACTTTCCAGAAATCTCCTACGATTACCAGTTTCTTTGTAGCCAGGTTTGGAAATCAGCTCAGGAGTTAATTTGTTCGGAATAAATCCTTAACGCGTGTACTCAAAGGAAAGTTTGTTGACACAGTAGTGTGCTACCGTCGTCGCACAACATGCGTTTAAAGTGACTGGGTTGTTGCAACCAGGTGCTTATACGACTTATATGTATGCGCTGCTGCAACGCTTATTTTTTAATGATGTTTGGATAACATAAAAAGTATCAAGTTATAATCGTATCCTTCAATGAACTAAAAAGTAGTGCGGCAGCAGTTTGTACCCAAACAAGTTGAAAAAGTAGGCTAGCAAACGTAAGGACAGGAAGGACATGAAAATGGGAAAAGTGCCACTTTTACACAAACATCTTAGCTAGGATATCGTGTGCACATATAATTATTTGAAAGCTGAGAAAAACTTTAGCTCATTTTCCCGGGTTTTGGTGAAAAAGAACAGTAAAAGTGAAAGTGTGTATGAGTACGCAAAAGAGAATGGAAATGAAAAGGGGTAACTAAAAGTGGAAGACGGTCCGTGTCGCAAACACTCTCTCTTTTTGTAATTAATGCAAAGTATGATGCCCCATTACCATCAGCCAGATTGTTTCCACTTCCTTTCCCTCTCTCGCCAGCCCAAAGTGCTGAAAATTATATCCTTTTTATCGTCACTTGCACACACATACATTCTCTCGCACAATCTCCGCCGTTCTTCTTCTTCTGAGGCAAACAAAAAGTAGAAAGGAAAACAAACACAAAAGCTCCTTTTCTTATTCTTTGAGTGAAAACTACTTTAGGAAAAGAAAAATGGTCTAGAAGAGTACTTTTTCTCCAACATTTGCTGTACGCAGCTTATGTAGCTTCTTGCACGGTCAATATTTATGCTCATTTTTGTGTGTAAAAAATTCACACGTGTATGCCAGCAGCAGAGAAAAGCTTTATGCATGAATGGCGGTTTCTACATGGTTTATTATTGTTGTTACTATACCAACCACTATTACTTATGATTACTATTATCGTACATGTTGATGACGCAGCAGTTAAAAAGCAAGAAAAACTAGTTAATAACATGACGCAAGACGCGAGGGCAACTTTCAAAGTTAATATAAAAACAAATGCAAACGCACACCGTATCATTAACATCATCATAATCTTGGGAGTATTACAGTGGCTATAAGCAGTTTGCTGTAAAACGCTAGGTTTAGTTGGTACACTGGCGAAGTATATTATTTTCGTTCCAGGCAAACTTTTACTTTCACCATGTGATTATCATTATCACAAACGACAAGGATGGGGATGAAAGCGAGTAGTGAAAGTAGCATAAGCAAAACAAAATGCTAAAATGTTGACAGAGTTGGTTAGAACATGGCGGTAGTGCGACATTACATAATATTTGCATATAGCACATATTATCTAGACATCTAGACCAACTTTTCCCAAATGAAATGGTATATGATTCACAGAATAATGTATACATCCTGGTATGATAGCTTGTTGATGATGATAGGATGATGGTCATGTGAAAGTTTTTTGTTTACACAGCTTTAAATATGACATATAATGAATATTTAGCTTGTTACACTGCACTTACATTTTTGGAGTGGTTTTTGAATATTTTAGCGGATAAAAAGTTTTATACGGGATAATTAACTGACGGTTGAGTGACGACAATGGAAATGAGTACGGGCTAGGGTTAAAAGTCAGTGGAGTTACATTCGTCATTGCGCAACATTTCAATTTAGCATGTGTGATGATGATGAAGCAAGACAGTGCGAACCCACGTTTTATTTTTAGAGTATTTTTCTGTGTGTACTGCGTGATTTAGAGTATATGCCCTTTTTCAGTGCATTTTATCAGCAGAATGAAAGAACCTGAGCATCCCTTTATGTAACCTGTCGCGTTACCTTGATTGCACTTATACCTCCTTGCTCAACAATCTGCCTCTTTACCTCCCTTTTTCGCTACAAGTAGGGAATATAGTGACCATGACCATGTTTACTTTGATCACATCTTATCCTAATGGTTTCACCGAGTCTGAGAGTGGTTATCTCAAAGTAGCTCAGACATCTGAACACAGCAAGATCAGAGAACAAAGAGACAAGGCCAAGCAGGACAGGAGACAGGAAATGGGAGGACGGCCGTTTGATGCTTTTAAGTACACGTTGTCCCATTACCACCAGCACTACTTATTCTTGTGGTCATGCACTGAAAACTAGCCGGGAATTTGTGAGCAAAGTAAGGTAAGATATTGCAAAAAATGCCGTTGCTGCTGCTACACCATACAAGTATCCTCTTGTGAATGTCGTTATCTTCTTCTTGAATCGTTTTACTTTCACCTTCTGCACATTTTCTCTTATGGCTTTTTTCGTTCTCTGTTGCACTTACACCCGCGAGAATATTAGAAGAACATGAAACAACATCAAAGGAAAAGGAGAAACGAAAAGGGCATTTCATTCTATTTATTATTGCCATTACCAGTATTGCTTTTCATTTTGCCTTTGCACTCTCCTTCCTGTTCTTCACCATTTTTCGTTTTGTGGCAATGTCGTTATTGCGGTAAAGAAAGGAAACTGCTCTTCTCGTGAAAATGTCATCCATTTCTATGGTCTTCAACATTGGAAATAAAATAATGTTTTCTTCACTCCTTCACTCCTACCTTTTCTTATTTTCAGGGTGGTCATCATCTGTATGTGGGAAGAAGGTACAGCCAAGAACTCATTTTTTTCTATTGCCACTTCCACCAGTGTGGTGAACGAAAATACCCTTATGTGTCTTACATAATGGCATGGTATTTACCGTTTACTGTTCATAGGAATCCACTGCATTTTTCTTTTTTCATCGCAATCTAGGGCTAAGGGGCGTGTGTACCGTCTCCATTGTTGTACTAGTAAGCTCCAAATTCCGTTTTGCAGTACCAGCAACATCATCACATGGCGAAACACTTGTTTCCCATCTCCAGTTTGTGTTCATGATTCAATGACTTTGAAAGCCTTGAAATAATGACCCATTTATATTCTTCAGGCAGAACAAGGAAACAGTTCAAAACTGTTGGAATATGGATTGCCGAGATATTTCCACCAAAATAACTACACAAAAGTATGGTTGCCCACCCACTACATTTACTTACCTACTGAGTAATATCCGAAGGAACGGTAAAAAAAGTTTGCCGTTCTCTGCTGTCTTCCTTCTTCCCTGTTGTCGGGAAATGTCAATTGTTTCCTTTTGTGTGTACTAGTTTTATATGCAAAAAACTATATGATCCCGGAATGTGGTGGCTGCCTAGCCAAAAAAAGAAGGTTTTCGGAAGTGCAATGCATTAAGTTTGAACTGGTTCTCTATGTACGCTTTCTTTGCACTTTTCATTCATATTTTGACCTTTTTCCATTTTTATTATTCATTTTCGCTGTGCCTACTTTCTGACCATTTTTTATGATATAGTTACATAGACGCGCATGTCCATATTATACAATCCATATATTTATTATTTTCAATCCATAAAAACACAATTCTAGCTCACCCAACCGAACTGGGTATACAGTGGTGTGTAAAAATTGCTATTATTACATGACACACAACACGACATGGTGACGACGTACAACGTGTCATGAGTCATGACACGATTTCATTTCACTCCAAGAAAAATTACCGTCAAGAAAATAAACGGCGGAAACTGGTCAACAGTCACTTTTCCTTTCATTTACACAAATTGTGTGTAGCTGTGGTAGCCGTTGGCTATCGACATTAACAGCATGCAAGAATGCCCTGATGACGGGTCCTTTTGAATGAATGCCCGTCTAAAATATTGGTCCAATTGCTCCTTATTCATAACAGGGAACAATCGTTTAGGATCCGTTTCTTACGGATTGTTTAAATGTAAATCAGGCATATACTGTGTCACTTAATAAATTTCCCCAAAAAAAGCTCTTAAGAAAACGAAGAACAAAAGGGAGGACAGAACAAAATCTCGCAAAAGTTTTTCAACTTTCTCTCTTTATTTGCTTTTACTTCTCATTTGCTACGCTCAGGTCTGTTTTTATACAAAAAGTCCATTCATTTCTTTTCAACTCACTTTTTACTACGTGCCCTATGAATACTCTAATGTGTGTGGGGAGAAATGATATTAGAGTTTTTTCTCTCCGTCTTTTTCTGTATAGCTATGTAGTGTACGCAATGCAAAATGCAATATGTGATTTAAAAAGTTGTCACATATTTCAAATTTCATGGCTCATTATTTCACGACTTTCAGCCTTATTGGGGTTCATAAAAATACAAATGTGTTGTACTTTGTACAGCCACCACCACCATTACTATACTATTACCATTTTTTCCTGTTTCCATCAGCACATAACACAACGAGCAAAGACCACTACCGTCACCACACCACGTACGACGTTTCCCCCTTTTGCTTGGTTGTAAAGTAAAAAAATGCCTGTACATGTGCATTGTCGTTTGTGTCAGCGAAGGAGGAGGTGGAAGAACATGCATATTCCTTTTTTATTGTGAAAGTGGTGGTAGGAATTTGTAGACGAGGAATGTATGTGTAGGTATGTATATTATTATTGCTTTTTGGTTTCAAATGGTTTGCCGGACTAGTGTGTGGATAGAAGAGGAACACATATTGTACCATAATAAGTTTTAGAAAAGCAATCTCACTTTGCAATATTATTGCCAGCAGCCTCTACAAAACCACTTTCTCCATTCTGAAGAAGAAGAAAAAACTTTTTTATGTGTCTTGTACAGTTTTCCGCCTTTTTTAATGCTCTTCTTTTTTAGTCTTCACTTTTCTTGTCGGTTCCTGGCACTCTCTCAAGGAAACTGTTTGGGAAAATTTTGGTGAATGAGCAGAACGTGTGAGTGAACATGTTATGCTGTTGTTGTTGTGGATAAAAACTAACGTGTGCATATTTATGATGTGTGTAAAAGGGTTAAAAAATAAGAAAAGGTGATTGGTTCTGTATAGTATGATATTATTATGATGCGTTTTTGTGTGATTGCATATATTGAACTATTGGATATGAGCTTGAAAATGGCAGTTGGAATAGTTCTTTTTCGGTAAAAACACTTGAATGGATTTTCGGCAAATGGTAACCTATAAATGAAATGGAAAGATCGTTTTAAAGGGGGAAAATTGACCGATTTATTGTTATCAGGATGAATGTCGATGATGATGGCAGTAAACACAATTTTCATAGAAAAACACAAAAAACATTTTTGCTCGCCAAAGCGTTTTCGTAGCAGCCAATAATTTTATTTATCTTTGTAGCAGACAACACGTGGCTTGTGCAGAAAATGGTTGTTGTCGTTTGCTGGGGAAAAGTAAATTGTATGCATGATATCAAAATGTAAATACGGTTTGAGCATTTAGTTGGATTCGCATAGTGTTCTTATTGTTTTTGACGATGGGAAATTTTATTTTATGTATCTTTTTTGTTAAAAAGGGACTTTTTGAAAAAGTATACTGTATACTTTATACTGTAGATATAAGCAATTCCCATTTTATGACTTTGTTAAAGCGTTCTGTGTGTTTCTCGGTTAACTGGCCTGAATGTGAATGTTGCGGTTTAGGGTGGCAGTAGTACTATTTCAGGCAACAAGGTCATCGCCATTTTGTTTGAGGTGAAAGACGACATGTGTGGTTTGGACAATCTTGCTCACCTCCAACAGGAGAATAGAGCGAATGTTTTTGAGATGGACGGTTTTGTATTCACACTATATGTGTGTGTGGACATACCAAGTTTCGTTTGCTTTTTAGATTTTTTCCATTTCCACACCTGCCCATCAATTCATGGACATGGAAATAATTGGTTTTGCACTTTTTACTACTTTTCTATTCCATTTGGATGACCGACTGGTTATGTGTCTGTGTATAATATGTATGTGACTGAATGCAAACCGCCAAACTGACTGGCATTTTGTTTCTGGTGTGCTTCACACGTTCTCTCTGCGTGTTAGAAGTGAGAACAGTAAAATGTAGCCATTTTTACACGAATGAACAGAGAGGCAAAAGCTGGTATAAAAAATAGAAACTAGAGAACGAGATGGGATCACATTATTTGAGGATTTGGATTGGCTATACAAAACACTTGGACAAAAAATGACTTTTCCACTTTGTACAGTCATACATGCCATCGTGTTGACCATGATGATGATCATTGGGATTGTCGCGTATCTCGCTCTGGCAAACGGAAATTGGTCATCCGGCTGCTGCTGCTGCAGTAGCACATACATAGACTGTCTGCCCCAAAAAGTCCATATTATTATCAGTAGAGTACCAGTTGATTCCACCAAGTAGGAATTGGATTTCCAGTTGAGGAACAGCAGCCTTCAGACGAGAGATAACTTTTCCCTAGTTTTTTGCTATTCCAGGGATGAAGATTTTTGAAAGGATTTTCGATACATCGCACACAGACAGCTAGACCCGCAAATCGCAACAATGCAGATGATTATACAGTGCTGGTCAACTACATACATAAAATTCTATAAAAAGTACCTAACCTAGTTAGTCATTTGAACGACTGTCTAGTATGTAGTGTTCACCTTTCAATGCCCTTTTTACCCTTTTATACCTTTTTATTATTGTATTGCTTTTGCTGCTGCCTGTTTAGCTGTTCTGCCACCATTTTGCCTGTTAGCCGTATTGTGCAAAAGCAGGGCTTATGTTGAGGTTCACCATGCGGAATAACTAGTGTTTAATAAGGTTGTTCTCAGAAATGGGATTAATGATGTACTACTGCTGTTGCTGTACTGTTCCATGATCGGCACCACACATTGCAAAAAATATAAAATATATACTTGTGTGCTGCCACGCACTCTGTAAAATGCTGTGTGGGTTTTCTGCGAAGAAAAAATAATTGCATTTACACTGAAGCCCACATACAAAACAGAGAGAAAGGGAAACATACATAATGGTATGGGGTGAAATTTGTGAAAAGCTGTTACTTTTTTATATTGAGCTAATCCGAAAATGGAATTGGTATGAACAGAGAGAAAGCAAGAGTATGAATGAACAGAAAGACGAACTGTGTGCATATATTTTTGCATGTTGTATGAATGTTTATATAGCGGGGGAAGACATAATTAAAAAGTGATTGTGTATGACTGACTGATTATTTTGAGTGCGGAGATGGAGAAGAGAAAGTAGTTTGTATGATCCGAATCGTAGAAAACGAAACATAGTCAGCCTACTTAATTAAAATGATACAATCATGCAAAAATGATGTAATAATAGTTTGTGTATTTTGGTTTGTCCGTTTGGCTCCGGGGTCCGCAGAAAATTTACTTTCTCCTGTATTCCATTAAAATCCCTCAATTTGAGCGTGGGTATATGCTCTTGGTTTTGAACTTTCCTACTCATGTAAAGCCGATTCTACTCTTTTACCTTTGAAAGCGGCTTATAAAAATATTATGATTAGTGGAGACTGGAAACTGGTGAGGAAGAATTCGGTATCAGAGCTCATTTCTAAATAAGCCGAGTAATAAAATAACAGCATGTTGGAAAATAATTTAGATTTATTTCGCAAAAAAACTAACCCCGTCTGCAGTTTCTCTTTCTTCTGAGAAAGACAGCAAAACAGTTTCTCGAGAGACTTGAAAGAGTAACAAAGAGCACAGAAAGATGTGAGATTTCATTTTGTTTCATCTCTACAATAAAATCCGGAATAAAGTTTACTGGTATTACATTTTCATTGGGTAAGGTCCTGCTTGTTAGTTCCTCAAGTTTGCATAATATTATACACGCATGTAACCATGAACCATCCGTTTTCCAAAGCACACAGTTATGCTGTCAGGATTCTGCTGCTGTTGCGTTTCTAAAGAAAATGGGTACATCATAATGCACAGCAAATCACGCGTTATCATCAACATGATCATTGTCTGCAACCACGCAAAATACATGCCTACTCAAAATCATAATTTTGCTTTGATTACTCACTGTGCTTGTCCTCTGAAAAATAGTAGTGCTGATTTGGTAACCTTTTTTTCTGTGCATTCAATGAAAAGAATAATTCTTTATAGCAGCAAAGAGCAAATCATATTCATTTTCTCCTCTTTCTACTATTCGTTTGTTCAATGGGTTGAACGTGAAGGGCAAGTAGGTTAAAATGGAAAAGTCACAAAGTCAGAAAACGAGAAGCTAAACCACAGCTGCCTAAATAAAACACATGTATAATATGAAATGCTCAGCTTTCTAGTTGTAACTTTTCATTTTTTGCTGATGGGCCGACAGCCACTTCTTTTTGTACTTCTATCTTCACAAAAAGAGAAAACCAGCAGATGGTTCGTTCGATGCGTTCATGACCCCCGCTCAACACTTCACCGCCCAAAGTACATACTTTTTCACATTCCATTTTCCTTGTAAAATAAAGAACCATGTTCCTTTTCCTGCTAATCTACCTAACAGCATGGGGATGACGACAACAATCGTGATACGTACGACAGCAACGACCACAATGGAAAGGCATGTTGCCAAAGCCAGTCACAATCAAAAACGAGGAGCCAAAAAGTCAAAAAGTGGAAATGGGTGAGTATCATCAACGAACCGCCGCCGTATTATTATCATCCAAACCCAAACTAAAGGCTTCAGTTTTGCAAAACCGAACCTAACATTGCAGAAAAAATGATCTGCTTTTGTCAGGGCTCCCGTATAAATATCCATGTTCCCTCGTATTACCCATCTGATGCAAAAGCTTGTGTTGCAAAAAGTGGTCGTGTTATCGGCCGGCATCTGCTACCAACATGATTTTCAAAGTAGCACACAGAATAGTTTTCTCGGTGATGTTTATAGGAACTAGAAACTGCATTGCTTTGTTCCTTTCCTTCTGAATAACTTTTACCAGATGATAACTTGTATGCTACTCAGATATTCGGCAACCAATGATCATGGTGATGACTTTACCTAATGCGCTTCAAGACTATCCTCGCCATCTTCTATCACACATTTTACCGGAAAATCTTATACGCATAACCTTACAGAAGCAGCTTTAGATGGATGACTGAAAGCAAGATTATTGTAAAGGAAATAGTTTGGTAGTACCTAGCACAAACTTGACATGATACCAGTCTCATAATATGCAAACGGCTCCCACGGTTTTTTGAACAGCATCTACTAACCAAATATTATGATCCAGAGATCCATAATGATCATCATCATTACATTTCCTCATTTTTACGGTTGGTTGTGTATGCGAGAGAAAAATTGTGAGTTATACTACTGGGCATAAATGTACTAGGTCAAGTCCCTAACCACTCCAAGATGCAAAAAACACATTACGCCATCCTAAACTGCAAGAATAATAATACACTTTGCTTGTTCTTGTTCTTGAAAGTGCTCTCATTGGAGTTTGACTCTCTTTGTTGTTCATTGTTCATTCTTTCCGGATTGCATAAAAGGTAATCCGTTACAATAATTGATTTTGGATGACCATGTAACTTTTCTACTTTCTGTTGGTTCAGTTAAGTGCGCCATATTTTAGTGTATTCCACAAAACGTGTTAGAGATCATGTGCGCCATCATGCAAGGTCAACATGGCCATTTTCATTCCATCCAACGGTCCAGCGTAAATAAATTATTAGATTTTTTTACTTAGCCAAGCCAGTAACAAACATTAAATCAGAGCAATGAAAATAGAGACGGGATGTTTTTGGGAAGACTGCAAAGTAGGAAAGCTGGTGCAAATTTCATTATGAATATTCCAGGAGAATATTTCTCTCTGCCGTGTGGCATGTTGGTATCCAGCCACTCTTAGTCGATTCATGACCGTTCAACTTTACTTCACACCACGCTATTTGCATGTGCTTGAACAAGAGTTAGGAATAAACGAAAAGTGTAATAAATACGGGATGCCAAATGCCAACAAACACTAGTGGTGCTACTTATGGATGTCGTTTCGACGTTGCTGGAACAGGAACAAAATCCTCGAGTATTGCAAGCCTGAAATCAAAAGTTTATTCTATGGCGCTAGTCAAAATTTCTCTCCTTTACTCTCTTCTTCTCTGGTACTTTCTTCCACTTCTTTCCATTGGGGTGTGTAAGCAGAATGACTAAACACATTTAATCTGATCTATTATGAATACGTATTGGGATTGCAAGGATTGGGAGAGCAGGGTAAGGAAGCAGTGGAAAATCTCAATATTTAAATAGGTAGTGTACCAAAAAGTGGAAATTGCAAATTTTCCCATAATACCCAATACTTTGTTGTTGAAGGGGAAAGTAAGTCAAGATCATCATCAACATGTAGATCAGTTTTCTCTAGCATACAGCTTATCTAAGTGTATGCTCATGTATAAACTAGTAGTATTTTAGTGTGTAACTGAAGTTTGTGCTGCTGCAATAAATTTCTCTTGTTACAGAGAAAAAAATTAAAGCACCAA
Source organism: Entomobrya proxima (assembly GCA_029691765.1). NCBI lineage: Eukaryota > Metazoa > Arthropoda > Collembola > Entomobryomorpha > Entomobryidae > Entomobrya > Entomobrya proxima. Next base: position 26,853,897 of record CM056170.1, on the reverse strand, counting down.
GCCAAAAGCCAAGTGAAGAAAATCAAGCCTCTCTCTTTCCACTTGATGTTGTAATGTAGGCAAAATCGACAAGAGGAAGGATGCTGGCAAAATTGGGGAAATTAAAAGAGGAAGTACAAGTACACACAGAAAACTTTCTCTCTTGGCTTGTTTAATTTACCCATTAATTATTATGATCCTTTTCTCTCTCTCTCTCTTGTTCTGCTTTTGTAAGCTTTTACAGAGTACATATCTATAAAAACGTCAGTGGCGACGGAGAAGAGTTCTGGAAAGGACTGATCTTCCAAAATAAATGTGTTCATTACTCTCACTCTCCCTGCTTCAAGGATAAATCTATTTGCTACCATTGTCGTTAAAATTATTACCACTAACGCCCACGTGAACGGACCTCCAACATTGTTGCCTTCACGTTTACTTGCTACTCCCTCAAGGTCATGTTTGATGTTGTTCTTGTGTTTGCACTTTAATTAGCTGGTTGTTCAAAGAGATTACTGTTAAATTTTGGATCTTTGTTGAGTTGACGATATGACGCAAGTTATTAAACTTATTAACAGAAGCTTATTTTCATTTTCTAACATCTAATAAGCTTTTATTTATTAGCTTGTTTACAAAATTATGCTGTACGTTGCAAATAATTATTAATTTTATAGATTATTAAAAGCCTTGTAAATCAAAATACCAGTATCAATTAAATAATATTGCCAAGTTAACACATTACGTCCATAAAAAGGATGACATAATAATTTACTAACTTGACTTGTAATAAAGCTAAATGACCGAAAATGCCAAGTTAGGAATAATTTTATGTTTTAACTATCTTTATTTCATTAAACCTAAAAGTAGAACAAATCAACAGGACTAAGGGCAAGACTAGGGTAGTAAAGCAAGTAGAAAAGTTAAATTAGGCAATGTTACAGCAAGCAATAAAGGCAACTTTTTTGTACGCCTTTATCGTCAACTACATAGGATATATTATTTTTCTTCTATTATCTATCTATGGTCCCCGCGTTTGATATATAATGCTTATATTCGTTTCATTTTTGGTGGTTATGATGGCACCGTGTTTGTTGCAACGAGTCTACTGTAAAAAGTTGCCTTTCAATTCCACTTAATTTCCTGATTCCAACCATCAACCAACATTCAGCGGATTTTCTTCGGTTCTTTCTTGGAAAAGGAAATTTCATCGCCATGTAAGTAGGAACGGACAACCAAACGAATAAAAACTGTTGCTGACAAAGTGTCGCTGCTTTACAGAAAGGCATTTATTACTATTTCTTTGAAGCAAAGAGTTTACTAGGAAGTAGATGAAGCAGTAAGGGGAACGGAAGAAGGTCGGGGAAAAGATATAAAAATGTGTGAAGCACAATAACCACCTTTTATTATTTTTTTTGTTTTCAGTATCAACTTTTTTACTTCATTTCTCTGAAAAGCTCACATTTATACTTACATGAATTGTTTGAATGATGTCGGTAATGAGTAGAACCAGATTGTCTGGTATGATCGCATGCCCTATTCATTAAAACGTGTCTATTGTCTGTTCATAATGTATCAATCAACTTCGAAATGGTCTTCTTAGTCTACTTTTCTTCAATCAGTAACTCTTCTGTTTCTGATTCGCTAGATATGTCGATGGCAGCATTACGATGACTCTTTTGAAATATTTATCACCGTCTGTAAGAAATGACACAATTTTTCCTTACCAATGGGCAGCAATTTACTGGGAAACGCTTGTCCGCACATATTAGTTATCATCAGAATAATTCTGAACAAATAAACCTCGGTTTGACCAACTTCACGATTGCTTGCTAAGCTCAAACCCTTCTGTACTAAACCCAAACTCTTCTATTTTTATTTTCTATATAGACTCTGTTATGGAGTAGTTAATGCTGCGATAAGAAAGAAATTGTAATTTTCTCTTATGCTATTATGCTAACTTTTTCCATTGCTTTTGCAAGACGTGTTAAGAAAGCATGCTCAATTCTGTAATGAGAATGAATAAAAATGAACTAATCTTTTTCTAAAGTTGTTTTCGAAAGAGAAAAAAGTTGTGACTTGTTTGCCTCATCTAATATTACATTTTGCATGACTTTCCTGTTTCTCAGAAATAAAGTTTAATATAAAGCCACAACAATAACAATTATGAATTCACCGGAACTCATAAGAGCATTTTGCTTTAAAAGAAGCCAACTAAAAATTGTACATTTTGTGGATTCATACGTTTTTCCTGTATTTGGGATTTTCTTGCTTCAGAGCTTTCCCCTAGCCTAGGGTAATTCTCTGTTGGATTGTGCGAGCTATTATTACAACAAAGATTATTATTATTAAAGTTCAGTTACCTGTTTATACATTTTTGTGTGGGAAATTTCTGTATAAACATGTGCTAACTGGCAGAAATTTTGTTGTCGTGTTTCTATTAAAACTTAAAATTCCCATTAAAAATATAGGCGGAACTCTTCATGCGAAATGGTAGTATTCCTTCCAAAAATGTGTAATTACAGGTGTTGTGCAGCATATACCAGTATACAAAAACACAAAATCTTAGACAGATCGTATGTAAAATGTGTAAAATTGGTTGGGTTGGAAAAGAAAAACCAACAAACTTGAGTGCAAAATAACATTTTTTGTGATTATATAAGTGCCTTTACGTTTTCATTCAAATTGTAAATTGCCCATACTAAAACGATAAACTTATCTTTTATGTTGCAGTACAAAACGGTTGAATTTTTATGACTTGTTTAAAAGTTATTTACAAAACAAATTCATCATATAAACGAGCCTGTTATTAAGTTTCTGAAAAACTCAATGAAAATGTTTAGATTGAAAAAGTATTATTACATGTTACATGACATGGCTCGTACCTTTCCAGTTTGCTTTCTCCGCCTATCACTTTACGTTTGTATAAAAACTCAATATTATAACTTTATTAAGCAACTAACCATGCAGTACAATTCTACAAGTAATCATCTTGCCGTTTATTTTAAAATATGAATTAGTTAATAAAACTGCTATGATATTTTTGGTCACAACAAGCCAGTTTCAGTTTTATTTCCAGCTAAACTGATTTCCCATGAAAATAAATTGCACCAAAGTAATAATGATATAAACCAAATCAAAAGACAAGTGTAATAATAACCGAAAAAATGCACAAAAGTAAATACAGCGTTTTTCCGGGTTTCTTGTGATGTGGTGGTATGCATGTGGCAAATGGCGAGTACTTAATGTATGTCCATACAGCTAAATAGCTGTGTTGGCCTCTGGCCTGACTCCATTCCACTTTCACAGTCACCACTACTCCAGCTATAATGTACTGCTGGCTCATTTTTTATTACTTTTCCAACTCTTTCTAGGCACCAAACTCTGGCTTTGCTGGCAACAAACAACAACAACATCAAGAACAAGCCGTTTTGGAGAGGAGGAATCGGCGAGTAAACTGTTTGTTCTCATAAATCGCTCTGATGCAGCCATAAAGCACGACGCCACAGTAAACTACACTACAACTGCCACCAATCCCAACTGTTTGGGCTGTACAAGGTACAGGAATCCTTCCAGACTTACTTGAGTCACTTGCCAACATTTTAGACATAACTTTCTCTCAAGGAGCCTGACTGTCTACTATCTACCTTATGTGCATTTTCCAGAAAAATGCTAAAAATAAAATTATAATGCATAGATAATTTTTTCGTCTTTTATAGAATACAAATCTAGAATATCCTTGTGCCACCCGGAATGCAAGGATAATAAGTATTGTATTGGATGTATGCAGTTAAGCTAAAGTTTAGATGCCATTTTTCGCTCAGTTAATTATTTCCAAAACAAACCCTATATTAGAGGAAAAATAAAATGACGGATTCTGGCTCTAGTGCAGAAAGGCGGAAGTAAGAAATATAATCAACAGAAAGGAAAATATTCTTTCTGGAACGGTGCACACGTAAGGTTGTATTGACAATGACACCAGTATTCACCAGGTGAAACTTATCTAGATTGTTGCGTAACAGGAAAAGCGTCTCATTACACAATGAATCCAGCCAACGAAGGTAGAGTTGCTTGTCTTATTTTTGTTTCATTCCTTATTATCATCCCCGTCATCATCATTTTCCATATTAATCACAAGTCATCTTGCTCTTTCTCATTTTACTTATCCAAGCGTGCAGAACGTGGCGAAAGGAAGTGAGCAAAAAATCCCAAAATAGGTAGAATAGGAAGAGGTAGAGAAAGAGGATGAACAAGAAGAGCAAAGTAAGTGTCTGTCATCATTTATACCTGCTTCCTCGCGACTTTCTGCTTGAACGCTTAAAATATTACACGAAGCTATTCTCTGTCCCTACCACCTCAGTAAACAGTCTGGCTTTCTCTTTCAGCTAGTTCTCTTATTGCTTTGCTGTATACTAATAAGTGTGTATTGTGTAACTTTAGTATTTTGGCGAGAAAGACAGCAAGGTAAAAGCGTAAAACTACGTGAGAGAGAGAAGGAAGAGGACAGGTTAAATAGGCAAAAGCGTTCTATATTTTTGGAGAGTATGAGAGGACAGGGAGGACAACGGTGTGCACAAAAAGTTAAATATGAATGAATAGATAAAATACCTCTAAACTAAACACACACCTTATACGTTTTCTCTATGCAGAAAATTGCCGTGGGTGGTTTCCTTTCCCCAGTACACCAGGAGCAGCAAGCAGCAACAGATCGGGAAGCAGAAAGTCTCATGGTGCTTTTGGCTAACTATTAACTGGATGGATGGAGTAAAGTGCTTTTTGTGTCTGAACAAGAAAAGGAGGAAAAAACTTTTCCAGGTCTGTGTTTTCCATTCTATTCTTCTGTCTGCCTTTAGGGAAAAGTTAGCCTTTCTCCCGCTTTCTCTTCAAAAAACGGAATATATTTTCATATTGTGTGTGGAAATATATTATTTGTGTATATTTATACACGCAGAGCATTTCTCTCTCTCTCCCTTTTCGTTTTGTCTTGTTTCACAGGGGAATAGAAGAGGAGCCACTAATGGGATTAATGACGATAAACTTGGTTCGAAACTTGGAGCCGCCATCAAGAAGGATGGCAATATATGCTAAGCAAGTCGCGCTGTGTTTCCCAATGCCTCCAGCCTCTGATGCGACTCTATTTTCTCCTCTGGCTCTCTCTCCACTTATTATATAAAATTTTCTCTCTCTCTCTGTTGGCCTTACTTTTTCCATTTCAACGTGTATTTAGGATAATGGTCTACAGGGAGAGTTGACTACTCATTCCATTTATGAATACAAATGCATTACGTATCTTCCTTTTACTCCTGCTCCTTCTGATATTCATCCATACATACTTAATTTGGTTTGGCCTAGTTGACTGCGCTGAAAGTCGTCAAAAAATATGTGTGCATGTCTACCATCACCTCCGTAATCCTAACATGCTTTTCCTTTCCTTTTGTATAATCATAGCAATAAAATAGTCGGGTATGAATATAAAATTAAGGGATGGGATATAGAGTTTTAAGGGAACTTTCAGTATAATCTGCACCCTGCATGCCTAGGCACGGAGAAAAAGAAGGGATGGGAAAATGAGAGGCGACTTACGTTAAATTATTAGGTCTTGCCTTCTCCTCCTATCTATTTCTCTTTTATCCATTCTCTCCACTTTTATTCAACTGATGAGCTGAAATGGCTAAATTACCACCGTTTGCATAGGATTAATCAGAATAGTAGTGCCGAGTACAATGCTAAGGCATAATATGGAGAATTTCAATGCGTTTGCTTTAGCTTGTATATATGCGTGTGTTTAAAGCTTTGTTGGAGCCCTGTTCATCTAGAAGAGCTGCTTTCACTGATTATCATCATCGTCGTCAACTCTGCCTACTTTTAATTCTGCTGATTTTCTCATCTCTCTGCCCGTTTTTTACCTTTCCTTCCTTGTTCCTTTTTTCTCAGTTGACTTGATTAGTTCTTTTCTCCTCTACTCCACCATGCATACATCTCTTGAAACAGGATCCTTTTTTGCGTTCCATTACAAAAAGGGCGTGTAATAGCATCACTATCATACACACACACGTCACACACGCAGGGTTTGATGCTCAGTTTCAGGCTTCTGTAGTGGATGAGCTGGAGTGCTATTGCGAGTTGAGAAAGGATCTCCAGAATGGAAAATCAGTTTGTGTATTTACTCAACAAAAAGTTTAAATCAATGCGTATTAATCCTCTGCAGAAGAATCTACTCTTTTTTCCTCTCATTTTCAAGACATTTTCCGAGGAAGAACGCTAAGTGCATTTTCTTCCTCCCCTGCCTACTTGTCTCTACTTCTACATTTCACCTGTGCAAAGTAAAAGCTAAGGAGCCACTCTCTTGGCATTTCTTTAATTTTCCGTTTTCTTCAAGATGTTCCGGTGAAATCTTAGGAATGGAGATGGGCATGGTGTAGATTTCATGCAGCTTAACTTGTATACAACACTACCTCATCAGGCATGGATGATCATGATACTTCTCTTACAACCAACTAGGCACGATGAAAAAGATGATCATCGAGTGGGATGTGGCAGTGAGACTCATTAAATTTTCTCCTGCATTGATTACAAATACAATCGTGGTGGCAGCAGAAAAGAAGAAGAAGTAGGAAAGCTGCTTAATTTCAGGATATCCCCGGAAAAAGTTTTCTTTTGAAAAGTTTTTCCCTTTCTATTCCTCCTTGTTTGTGCCCTGTTCTCTCTGATCTGTAATCTATCCATCTAAATGCATAATGTCTATTTATGTGCAAAAAGTTGATTAAATGGAATCACATCACTCACTGGAATTGCATGTCATGCTTTTGTGGTGGCGGCGGATGGCATGGCATGTGTTTTCATTTGATTATAATCATCATGCTATCGGTTTTATGGTATTTCGGTGATTTGGGGCACGATGCATAATGTAATGTGGTGCTTTTCTTGGATGATATAAATTACTTTGTCCTTTGCCTGTGCAAACACGGATTGGCAAACTTTTTATGCGTTTTGTTGGTTTTTGACAGACATTTCTAATTTGTTATGGTCAGCAAATAAATTTCTCCCATCAAAGTCATCTCAACATATCTCTTCCTGTTTTTTCTCGGGGTTGTAAAAAAGTTGAAAAGAAATTTAACCCGTGTTCCACTTATTTCAGTTACACAGTCATCTGAGCACATGACAAGACGTAGAGATATAGACAAGCTACAAAATTTATCGATGGAAAAAGCAGTGTGGCTCTCACGACATGCAAATTACCAAACTTTGTTATTTAGCAACACAAGTCTAGAGTGTGGCTGCTTTGGTCTGACCTCATTCACTCGTTCATTAGAAACTAGTCTAACTAACGAAATTTCGTGAAAAGCCTGAGTGAAGACTAGAAATAAAATGCAAGAGAAAGTTGACATAAGCCAACAGCAGCAAAATCCAGAAGAGAAAAGGCTTAGACAAGTTTGATGTCAGCAGATGAATGCTGATAGCAATCAAATTGGAAAATTATCGAGGTAAACACGAAGCGACCATACCACCGCAATAATAAAACTGTCAACTTTTCCAATCCCGTTGCAGCATTTAAAAGTGTATAAATAAATGACGTTTACAATGACGATCGAGACATTAAACATTTGTTAAAAAGGGTGTAAGATGGATGTAAGTGATACATAGAACATATCACAGATTGACATAGATATTTTGAATTTTCACCAAGACCATAAGGTATACAAATTGTGCCAAATATTCATTTTGCGAAGATCCTTCTTACGTCATTCTCACCAGAGGGCATTGTGACCTCTACTTTCTCTCAAGGTAGATGAACTTGATTTCCTTGGATGTACAACGGCGGCGGCAGAAAACTTTCACGCGCTCGTACAAGTTGCCATTGCAAATACAAATGACTGCTGAGGTGGACAGCTTTATTCCCACAGAAGAATCTTTAAGACAGTTAAACTTAGGTATCCATTTCCATATACCTAGAGACCAGACTGAGTTTTTTCAAAATGAAACTTGAAATAAGGTTGGGAACCAGTACCTGAACCTATTATGGGAGTATACCAACAGCATACGGAATTCTGGATGAATGGCATGCCAAAAACTGACACAAACTTTAAAAAGTAGTTTCTTCCAAACTTTCATTTTCTCACACACCATCATCATCGGACAGAGGGACCATCGACCAGTGCTTCTTCCAATGGGGGTCATTCAATGGGCATTTCTTGAAAGAAATTTGAAACCGATAAAACACATATAAGTTGTCAGTTTGAGCCATAAAACATCAACTACCATAATTTATGAATGATCCCTTACCCAATTTTTCTGCCGTCTTATTTTCCTGTTCATGAAGTTTTAAGTAAAAGTACACGAGCTGAATGATAAAGGGGGCTAGTGATGGTAGGATTTCTTGAAAATAAAATACATCTCACCTTTCCTTTTGAAAACGTCTCTCTTCAGTCTCTATTGAACCTGAATTCCTTTTTCTTGGCTTCGTTTTTACACTTTTACATTTATTCCTTCTTAAGAAGAAGGCTTTTTTTCTAAAGTCATGAACCACGACGGGTAAGAAAGTTTATTGAACAAAAATCTATAGACGCTTACTACTTGGTATGGTAGTTGCAATATCCACATTTCCAATGAGGGAAGACATGACGTTTCCATCCCTGCTCATGAAGCAGAATGAAAGTTCATTACTGGAAATACTGTAATGCTACATATTGCATACATGTCATAAAAAGTAATACATGTTTTGAATGTGTACCTGACTTTGACAGATGAATTTGGCGGAGAAATAAACAAAAATATGAACTTTTAAAAGTTTTTATCTGAAACAGTACTTTTTCAGTGGGCCAGGAAGTAGACAACTTGGAATCGTTAGGGATCGTTCGCTCTAGTTGCTATTTACCTGTATCCCCTATCAGGAATATGTATATGCTATTGCTTACGTTTTCAATAAAAAAGATTTTCTATTGATGCTGCCGAAAATGTGTGCATGATTTCGGATGCTTCTCGCGTCACCACCTCACATAAAACTTTCACTTTTGAAGTAAAACTGAACTCCAGCAGGACATTACCTATTTACGCCTATCAAGCAAACAACTTAATTTTTGCTTTCTTACTCTGGACCTTACTCCTCAATACGTTCTGTGTCTGAGTGAGGACCAGACCGGACTACAATAATACGTACATACATATTTTTTGTAGGTTTTTTTAAAGAAATAAAGTTTATTTCTTTGGAAAATAAATTTTCTTATATTTTCTGCCTCTGAGCCAAACCCAAGTTTAAAAATTCTGAGTATTTCGTTTTGGTAATTTGAACTTTACAGTTCAAGGGTCACGCCCGGATGGGTTTTCTTCTCAATGCTAGATAGCACAAGTGCGTAAAAAGAGGTTGTTGTTGTTATTATTACCAGCGTTAATATACTTTTTGGTGAAAATCTAATAAAAAGTACATTGTGCTCGGCGTCCCACGGTTAATTTGAAAAATTGGCAAAGACGTAGAAAAAAATCTGATGCTCTGAGCATAACGCTGCGATGATGATTCCACTACTTACTCTGAGCATAAAGGCTTCGCAGGGTGGAACAGTTTATGAAAGGAACAATACGAAAGAGTGCTTCTGTGCGTGTAGTTATTATTTCTTAAAAAGCAATTTGAAATTTAATGCTGAGACGAAAGTTGAGAATAAGAGAGAGAGATGAAAAAGCATTAAAATATATTTGCATTTCATATTATTATTCCACGTCTTCTTTCTCCGTTTTTACCTAAAGACGAAACTAAAATGCTGTGGTATTGTTCGGTTTCGGTGTTGTTGAAAATGAGTGTTCACGGTAAAAGCATTTTCCGGTAATATATTATAAGCCATGGTAGCATTTATTCCTATTCTTAATAATTTGTGGTGAAATTTTTCCAGATGGTTTAATACAGAGCTACACACCACCGCTGCTGCTACTAATAGTAATGGAAAAATGAAACTGGTGAGTTGGAATGAAAGGAATAAGAGAAAGGTGGCTGGTCACATACCACCAGACCAGAGACCACAGCACGTGTACCATTTCCCACGGAAAAGAAAATATATTTTAGCAGGGCCATGGTTCTTCCATCCTGGGCGATATTTGCAGTATATCACACACCAGGTGGGAAAAAAGGAAAAATTGCAATTAAGCCATGTCCTCCTCCATTGCCACCTCCTTCCAGTGAGAAGGAATGGGATAGACCACAATAACAAGTTTTTTGTGGTTACACGCTTTACGTGCTGATAGCACACATTCAGTGTCCAACATTACAAGCTTTACGAGCGTGCATGTTCTTGGTACATGTTAAATGCGTGATATTTTTATGCTTTCCAGTGGGCTCGCATTAAAACAAGAGGAATCATCATCATTATGATTTGCTATTGTTGTTATTTCTATAGCTAGGTAGCAACTACGTCGTCCAAAGGCTCAATTTAGGATGACAAACACCGTGCCTATGACAATAACTTGGTATATTGCAGAAAAATAAGTTTGCCGAACCTCGAATTACTTTTTAATGCACACGATAAAACGATAGGGTTACGCGATAGGGGTGTCATACCACCTTATAAAATCATAGAATACAACATGTTCTGAGCTTATTTCGTGTGGCTAGCTGTCTTGTTTTTGTATTATGATTGTTTACTGATTAAACCTGTTAAAAGAATAATGGGTTCTGAAAGCTAATAATTTTTTCATACAGTGTTGTCTGGCTACCATGCGTGAAAAGTTAAAGGTCAAATCATTTTTATCGATATTCGATGCGTAATACGGTATAGAACGCAAATACGCAAGATTATAACTATTCACCAATCAATGTATTTCCTTACTTCAAGTTTACCTGTCAATTGTAAAGCATTAGTTTTACCAAAACCCGACGAGGAAAGTATTAAAAACAAAGTCACATGTATAATCATAGTGAATGATATTTATACTTCATGTAGATTTACGCAAGAAAGGGAACAATAAAAAGAAAGTCTTATGAATGTTCAAATAATGCATTTTCCAAGCAGTGTTCATGTAACCTAGATTTTGAACACCCTATAGTATTTCATTCTGCTATTCCTTGATTAATATTGTGTTTCTGATTTTGTCTTCTATCTTACTTTGCTTCATACATTCTTTTCTGGAATGACTCTAGGAGATCAAAAGCAGGTCATCCGTGATGATGATGGTAAAGATGACAAGCCGATATACCAAAAGGGAAAGCTTGTCATTTTTCCACCACTGTATGTCTCGGGGCAAAAAAGCGAGATTTCGTAAAACTTGTCTTATTGTTTTCACCGTTGCTTTGACTATTTTATGTATGAATTTCTTTCAGAAATGAGAATTTATATGTATCACTTTTCTCCTACTTTACCGTTTATACCAACTTTGGACTAAATTTTCATCTTCCTCTCTAATTTCACAAAAGATATTAAAATCGATATTTTTCCTTGTTATTATGATCATCAAAGATCCCTTTTCTAAAATAATGAATAAAGTAAATTCAGAAGAAAGTTGAGATATTCATGACTCTCCGTTCAAATTCGGAGATCACCTTTTTCGACATTGTGCCTTCTGATCTGCCCTATTCACAGCGCATAAAATATTATATACACCATGCCAACAACTCATATGATGATGCTGCAAAAGCAATTCTTCATTGTACACTATACGTGAAATTCTTCTACAAAATTCAGTCAACATCAACTATCAACAGTTACGGTGGAAGTGAACTGAAGTCTTCTTTCCGATGTGACTTCAATGTTCATTTTTTGTGACAAACAAGTCTATGTATTATGCATACCTAAATGTTTATGTATTTTGTAAGATTCTCTTTTATTTTGTCTCGTTTGTGTATGTGTGCTCTCAAATTTTCTCTTTTTCCATTTCTGTATTGTCGTTTTTCACTCCCTCTCTCTCTCTGTGTTCCTTGCCTCTCACTTTACTCCAACTTCTCCCTCTCTTTGCCATGTTCTCTATTTTATTGTCAAAATCACGTTCCTTGAACACGTTTTTCTGCTGACTTTGACTTTAAGTTGATATTACACGCTTTTGTACTTGCTGTGCTAGAGAGTAAAAACTATAAATAGATTTTTGCTCCATTTCAATTTTCAATGTTCGGCATTTTATCACTGTTCTACACACGGATTGTTGTATACTTATAGGGAGACTTTGTGCGTAGAGAAAAGTGAATTGTGCAGACAGGCAAAGATACCTACCATAATTCTCATTTCCTGCCTCTTTGTCCAGCCATCTCTTTGCTCGCATCAGCACAAAGCACCTTTGTACAATTCATCTTTCAAAAAAGTCCATTTTTAACATCACATGACCAAGGAAAAAGCGTAAAGGAGAGCCACTGGCTAGAAGCAAAACAACAAAAGGAAACAAAAGTAAAGTGGTGACAATGCCACCACCACTACCGCCATCATATCATCACCATCATCAAAGAAACAAGACACAAAGGAAGAGACAAAAACAGAAGCACTTGCACACTGGTTCGCGAATGGAAAAAGTGAAAAAATCGAACTTACTATTATGTAAGTACAACTATAGCTGTCTATAGTTCAAAAACGGTGGGGCTGATTGCTAAAAAAGAAAACGGGTAACTCAAAAAAGCCCAAGTCAAAGCAAGTAGGCACATCATGCTTCCTATCATGCTTTCTACCCTAGGCTTGCATTTGATCTACCCACTTGCTGTTCTTTACACTACAACAACACGCATCCGCACTAAGTTTAAATACACAGACGACGCAGCTGTCGTGTGATTACTTTTTCCTATCTTCATGATTCCTTGCGTCTAGGCAAAAAGTACTAGAAATTTCATTATCATCCGTCACCCACACTGCCATCGCTACCAGCATTTTTGCGCCTTGATGATGATGATTGTGTAAAATCCGCTTGACGCAAAATGTCGTAGTCTACATTCACCAGACGAAAAGAAAATGAATGAAAGAAACCCAGACTTTACCGCAAGCTTGAAGACAAAACTACAAAGAGACATTCAAAATACATACATAAGACAAACCGCACAGTAACACTACGCGTGAACAGGATGCGAAAAACAAGCCAAAAAACCCAAAAACTGAAGAATAGAAAAATAATACAGAAGTGTCCGATCTATTTTTAGAGGAAACTTGATCTTGTATTCTGTAGTTTAGATAAATACATTTTGTACTTTGCTCATTTCATTTTGCTACATGCATGTCCCATCTCGCTTTTCTTGTCTTTGTCATTCCTTTTTCTATTATGCTTCTCATTCAATTCTTACTAGAAAAATAAAAAACGTCAGCGTACAACCAACAGTAATTTTGAATGAAAATACAAACAAATGAGTACATGTAAGGAGTGTACAAATAGCATGTGGAACGTTTGTTTTTGCTGCTGTCTTTTTGTTCTGGTTTTCTTGATAACAATTTCAGTAAAAATTCAGTGATAAACATCCCTCCCTAATATGCCAAAAGAAAAGTTTGTGTGGATTCTGAGACAATACTGACGTTGGACTGCAACTTTCTCCGCAGTGTGGAAATGACGAGAAATAATGAGAGTTCTGTCTCGAAGCTGTCATACATCGTAGGCATTAGACGTTTTCATTTTTAAAAATTCATCCTGTGTGCAAACTTGCCATGTTCTGAAGATGTCACTTTCTTGCGTAGTATTAATATGTTCCGCTTACTAGGTTGTGTTTTCCAGTTTTTCATTGTGATGAAAAAACAACAAAGAAAAACATTTCCTAGTCGCAGCTGCGAAGATGCGGCTTCCCGCAATTACTTACCGGGGGAGAGATAGCAGAAACTGACCTCTTTTAAGGTAGCATCCAATCTAGGTAGTTGAGTAAAGAGAAAAGCCTGCCTGGAATCCACCTTAATAAAAATTGACAACAGAAGAAAGATGGAAAGGAGCAGCCAGCCAACCAATCTATCTCTCTGTGGACGGTATTGACTATGGCAGGACAGAATACGTGGTGTATCAATGTCATCATTATCATCATCATCATTGTCGACTTCACAACGCGTCGTCCCCGTATATAAATCGGTTTAGTTTTTCTGCACAAGAGTTTTATTGCAATTCCACCGGGGTACCCCAATACCATAACCTACATTTTTTGTTGCTTTGAAATGGATGGATGGATTTTTTGCAGTTTTTTGTGTGTGCAAAAAAGAGAGGCAATCGAGGTCAGAGGAATAGCGATAGTATCCTGAAACGGAAAAAGATAGAACGCTTTGCAGTAAAAAAAGTGTTTCACTTTTTCACTCGGAAGATCCTTAAAAATCTTCCCATCACACATTTTTCCAGTTGATAAAAAAGAAAACAGGGCTTTGCCTGCACAATAAAAATACTTTTCGCAATATACCTTTCACTCGCAAAAATCGTTCAATAAAAATAAAGTATTTTCAGTTATGGGCCTTTTAAGCCAAAAGCTAAACAAAAATGGGAAAGGTGAAAGAATGATCTTTTCTTTGCCCAATGATCCAATGGAGAAAGGGGCTAGTAGACTGAAAACCTCTTTGAGGAAAAGGATATGCACACGCATTTTTAGTTAAAGGTGAAACATAAGTGCGCTCTTTTAAGTGACTTTCATGAAGTAAGAAAGCATTGAGCGTTTTTTTGGGTGATGCACTACCCCATTGGCTACAAAGTACAAACTCTTAAAAAGTCAGTGGAACGAAAAAGGTATTCTTTGGATACTCCTTCGAAAGTTTAAAAGTTGTCAAAAAGCATTTTTAAGGGAAATGGATCGTTTGGGAGATAGAAATTGGTGTGCTGCAGCATAACAGAGGATGAACTGGGTTTTTGATGGCTCGTAACTGCTACTTGGAAATATTGGCCAAGTATTTTACAAACTATACCTCCACAAACGGTCGATTTCACATGTTAGGTAGATTATATGAAATCAGAAGTGGTGGTTAGCAGTTAACTTTAAAGATGGTCGGTCGGTAAAGCAGTCACATCACGTTGGCAAGTTTTTTAAAACAATTATAATAGTAGTTAGTAGGTAACGGTAGTAAATATGAATAACCGACACTTTTTAAAATTTCTTCAAGGACAAACGGAAGTAGCATGCTTTAGGTTGCAGGCATTTAGCACATTCAGCAAGTTCATTCATTGCAGTTCCAATTATTTTAAACTTTGTGGTAATAGGCTATATTGAAAGTAATTGTAAAAACCAGCTTGTTGTTTGATTTTTCCTGTTGACTTTGAAGATAGTCCCCAACTGTTATAATACAATGGACAGGTAGTTGTAATTGATAGATTTCAGATTTAGTCAAAATAATTCTCAATCTCAAGAATCATGAAAGATCACTTCTTTTTCTGATTGTAATACTATGCAAAAATTCAGCATGCATGCTGGTACAACTCTGCTGGTGGTAAATCTAAATACAAAATATAGTTTACATTCTCTATGTCTTTAGCTTAGTAAACAGAAACACTTGAGCAAAATAAGAGAATAGCTCTTTAAGGAAAGGCAATCTGAAATTGGAATAGAACTATGATGATGATATGATAAGCGTTTTTGATCATAATAGACTGCTTAAATTTACTTTCTACTATGCCCACTCCTCTTTAAGTATCCAAATGACCTACTCTCGTTTGCATGGATGTTTATTATTGCGGAGTCTTTCTTCCTTGTGCAGAGGATAAACAGAGATTTTGCTTTTGAATTTAGATGTAAGATTTAGTAATAATATAAAGTGCAAAATGAATCTCAAACACTTGTTTTCTCCTGTTAAAAGCAACTTGAAATACTTTCATGTGCATAAAGCTCCTTGTGAGCAATTCTATTCGACATAAAAGTGATCATCCCTTCTACTACCACCCCAATGAACACTATAAGATGCACTCTACTAAACTTCTTATCATTTTCTTTGCAGAAGAAATACGGAGAAATAACCCAGGGAGAAAATGCGAATAATAAAATGTCATTTTGGTTGTAAATGCTTGGCTATTACCACGCCTTTTCACTTGAGCTGCTTATTCGTCCTACCAAAGCAGCAAGCTACAAGGAGTTTTCAGTGAATTCTAAAAATGGAACAACTCAAAAGCAGAAAAGATGCTATCGTCATTATTGTCGCTTATATACTCGTATACATTCAGCTATGAACCACTCGGCTAAAAATGTAGAAGCGCTTTACGGAAACGCACAGGTAGGTAAATTCTTACAATGCACACAAATACGTGTCTTAATGGGCTTGCAAAGGAAACATTCACATATTAATGAGGGGTTCCTCTCGCATTAAAGGCGGAACCGCGTACTCCCTCCCCGGTTGTGGCTTAAAGAAGGAGGATTTACGGAAGAGTGGCAAGTAGTGAAGTGCCCCTGTAAAAATGCTTGAATACTCCCTTTAGTAAAACGTTGAGGCAAACATTTCTTTTGTACCAAGCAAGTGAATGTATTTTTTCTATCTGGCAAAAGATTTCTTAATTTTTGTTCCTTATATGAAATTCACAAAAAAACTCAACATAAGGGAAAACA